>JAEMWC010000509.1:0-242500 GCA_016490735.1 Pachyseris speciosa
TGCGGCCGATGAATTTTGAGGGGGGTTCCGTCAAGGCGGGTGGCAGGGCACTCAAGAGGACAGGGCTACAAGACCATCTGCATTTGAGCTGGCCAGCTCTTAAGGCAGGGGGGATAGGCCAGCTCAACTTTGGCCTTGTGATGTTGGTTTTTCTATTGTTAATTAATTTTCTGACTTTATTGCCTGCAGGACTGCAGCTGCATGAATGGCTGAGTGTTGGGATTTTGACCAACAGGCACAACCGGCTGGCAGCCTGCAACAAAGGCATGAGCTGGTAAGAATTGAATCTATCTGCAAGCAAAGTCCAGGCATTTCCCTGGCCATTTTACAAAACCTCAAGTTCTGGAGTCTAGCCCGGTTTTGAAAAGGTCAGCTATATAGCTCCAGGGAATGATGGGGCCAACTGGGGCAATTTTTAGTGCGCTGAGCTCAGCTGATGACAGCGAGCTCTCCGAGCCCCTTGAAACTGCAAAGGGGTCGATTTGGCTGAGACATCTAGCTGGATTTTTCAAAACAGGGTCAGTCATTTGTGATTTTCACCGCCGATTCCGGTGGAACTTGCTGCCTCGGGCAGCAAGTTTCGGGTTAATGCGGCCGATGAATTTTGAGGGGGGTTCCGTCAAGGCGGATGGCAGGGCACTCAAGAGGGACAGGGCTACAAGACCATCTGCATTGGACTGGCCAGCTCTTAAGGCAGGGGGATAGGCCAGCTCAAACTTTTGGCCTTGTGATGTTGGTTTTCTATTGTTAATTAATTTTCTGACTTTAATTGCCTGCAGGACTGCAGCTGCTGAATGGCTGAGTGGTGGGAATTTTGACCAACAGGCACACGGGCTGGCAGGCTGCAACAAAGGCATGAGCTGTAAGAATTGAATCTATCTGCAAGCAAAGTCCAGGCATTTTCCTGGCCATTTTACAAAAAATCAAGTTCTGGAGTCTAGCCCGGTTTTGAAAAGGTCAGCTATATAGCTCCAGGGAATGAGGGGCCAACTGGGGCAATTTTAGTGCCGTGAGTCAGCTGATGACAGGCGACGCTCTCCGAGCCCCTTGAAACTGCAAAGGGGTCGATTTGGTGAGACATCTAGCTGGATTTTTCAAAACATTGTCAGTCATTTGTGATTTTCACCGCCGATTCCGTTGGAACTTGCTGCCTCCGGGAGCAAGTTTCGGGTAATGCGGCCGATGAATTTTGAGGGGTTTCCGTCAAGGCGGATGGCAGGGCACTCAAGAGGGACAGGGCTACAAGACCATCTGCATTTGAGCTGGCCAGCTCTTAAGGCAGGGGGGATAGGCAGCTCAAACTTTGGCCTTTGTGATGTTGGTTTTCTATTGTTAATTAATTTTCTGACTTTATTGCCTGCAGGACTGCAGCTGCCTGAATGGCTGAGTGTTGGAATTTTGACCAACAGGCACACCGGGCTGCAGGCCTGCAACAAAGGCATGAGCTGGTAAGAATTGAATCTATCTGCAAGCAAAGTCCAGGCATTTTCCTGGCCATTTTACAAAAACTCAAGTTCTGGAGTCTAGCCGGTTTTGAAAAGGTCAGCTATATAGCTCCAGGGAATGAGGGGCCAACTGGGGCAATTTTAGTTCCGTGCGCTGAGCTCAGCTGATGACAGCGAGCTCTCCGAGCCCCTTGAAACTGCAAAGGGGTCGATTTGGCTGAGACATCTAGCTGGATTTTTTCAAAACATTGTGTCAGTCATTTGTGATTTCACCGCCGATTCGGTGGAACTTGCTGCTCTCCGGCAGCAAGTTTCGGGGTAATGCGGCCGATGAATTTGAGGGGGTTCCGTCAAGGCGGTGGCAGGGCACTCAAGAGGGACAGGGCTACAAGACCATCTGCATTTGAGCTGGCCAGCTCTTAAGCAGGGGGAAGGCCAGCTCAAACTTGGCCTTGTGATGTTGGTTTTTCTATTGTTAATTAATTTTCTGACTTTATTGCCTGCAGGACTGCAGCTGCATGAATGGCTGAGTGTTGGAATTTTGACCAACAGGCACACACCGGGCTGGCAGGCCTGCAACAAAGGCATGAGCTGGTAAGAATTGAATCTATCTGCAAGCAAAGTCCAGGCATTTTCCTGGCCATTTTACAAAAACTCAAGTTCTGGAGTCTAGCCGGTTTTTGAAAGGTCAGCTATATAGTCTCCAGGGAATGAGGGGCCAACTGGGCAATTTTAGTGCCGGTGAGCTCAGCTAATGACAGTGAGCTCCCGAGCCCCTTGAAACTGCAAAGGGGTCGATTTGGCTGAGACATCTAGCTGGATTTTCAAAACAGGGTCAGTCATTTGTGATTTTCACCGCCGATTCCGGTGGAACTTGCTGCCTCCGGCAGCAAGTTTCGGGTAATGCGGCCGATGATTTTGAGGGGGGTTCCGTCAAGGCGGGTGCAGGGCACTCAAGAGGGACAGGCTACAAGACCATCTGCATTTGAGCTGCCAGCTCTTAAGGCAGGGGGATAGGCCAGCTCAAACTTTGGCCTTGTGATGTTGGTTTTTCTATTGTTAATTAATTTCTGACTTTATTGCCTGCAGACTGCAGCTGCCTGAATGGCTGAGTGTTGGGAATTTTGACCAACAGGCACACCGGCTGGCAGGCCTGCAACAAAGGCATGAGCTGGTAAGAATGAATCTATCTGCAAGCAAAGTCAGGCATTTTCCTGGCCATTTTACAAAAACTCAAGTTCTGGAGTCTAGCCCGGTTTTGAAAAGGTCAGCTATATAGCTCCAGGGAATGAGGGGCCAACTGGGGCAATTTAGTGCCGGTGAGCTCAGCTGATGACAGTGAGCTCCCCGAGCCCCTTGAAACTGCAAAGGGTCGATTTGGCTGAGACAATTAGCTCCAGGGAATGAGGGCCAACTGGGGTAATTTTAGTGCCGGTGAGCTCAGCTGATGACAGTGAGCTCCCCGAGCCCCTTGAAACTGCAAAGGGGTCGATTTGGCTGAGACATCTAGCTGGATTTTTCAAAACAGGGTCAGTCATTTGTGATTTTCACCGCCGATTCCGGTGGAACTTGCTGCCTCCGGGCAGCAAGTTTCGGGTAATGCGGCCGATGAATTTTGAGGGGGGTTCCGTCAAGGCGGGTGGCAGGGCACTCAAGAGGGACAGGGCTACAAGACCATCTGCATTTGAGCTGGCCAGCTCTTAAGGCAGGGGGGATAGGCCAGCTCAAACTTTGGCCTTGTGATGTTGGTTTTTCTATTGTTAATTAATTTTCTGACTTTATTGCCTGCAGGACTGCAGCTGCATGGATGGCTGAGTGTTGGGAATTTTGACCAACAGGCACACCGGGCTGGCAGGCCTGCAACAAAGGCATGAGCTGGTAAGAATTGAATCTATCTGCAAGCAAAGTCCAGGCATTTTCCTGGCCATTTTACAAAAACTCAAGTTCTGGAGTCTAGCCCGGTTTTGAAAAGGTCAGCTATATAGCTCCAGGGAATGAGGGGCCAACTGGGGTAATTTAGTGCCGGTGAGCTCAGCTGATGACAGTGAGCTCCCCGAGCCCTTGAAACTGCAAAGGGGTCGATTTGGCTGAGACATCTAGCTGGATTTTTCAAAACAGGGTCAGTCATTTGTGATTTTCACCGCCGATTCCGGTGGAACTTGCTGCCTCCGGCAGCAAGTTTCGGGGTAATGCGGCCGATGAATTTTGAGGGGGGTTCCGTCAAGGCGGGTGGCAGGGCACTCAAGAGGGACAGGGCTACAAGACCATCTGCATTTGAGCTGGCCAGCTCTTAAGGCAGGGGGATAGGCCAGCTCAAACTTTGGCCTTGTGATGTTGGTTTTTCTATTGTTAATTAATTTTCTGACTTTTTGCCTGAGGACTGCAGCTGCATGAATGGCTGAGTGTTGGGAATTTTGACCAACAGGCACACCGGGCTGGCAGGCCTGCAACAAAGGCATGAGCTGGTAAGAATTGAATCTATCTGCAAGCAAAGTCCAGGCATTTTCCTGGCCATTTTACAAAAACTCAAGTTCTGGAGTCTAGCCCGGTTTTGAAAAGGTCAGCTATATAGCTCCAGGGAATGAGGGGCCAACTGGGGCAATTTTAGTGCCGGTGAGCTCAGCTGATGACAGTGAGCTCCCCGAGCCCCTTGAAACTGCAAAGGGGTCGATTTGGCTGAGACATCTAGCTGGATTTTTCAAAACAGGGTCAGTCATTTGTGATTTTCACCGCCGATTCCGGTGGAACTTGCTGCCTCCGGGCAGCAAGTTTCGGGTAATGCGGCCGATGAATTTTGAGGGGGGTTCCGTCAAGGCGGGTGGCAGAGCACTCAAGAGGGACAGGGCTACAAGACCATCTGCATTTGAGCTGGCCAGCTCTTAGGCAGGGGGGATAGGCCAGCTCAAACTTTGGCCTTGTGATGTTGGTTTTTCTATTGTTAATTAATTTTCTGACTTTATTGCCTGCAGGACTGCAGCTGCATGAATGGCTGAGTGTTGGGAATTTTGACCAACAGGCACACCGGGCTGGCAGGCCTGCAACAAAGGCATGAGCTGGTAAGAATTGAATCTATCTGCAAGCAAAGTCCAGGCATTTTCCTGGCCATTTTACAAAAACTCAAGTTCTGGAGTCTAGCCCGGTTTTGAAAAGGTCAGCTATATAGCTCCAGGGAATGAGGGGCCAACTGGGGCAATTTTAGTGCCGCTGAGCTCAGCTGATGACAGTGAGCTCTCCGAGCCCCTTGAAACTGCAAAGGGGTCGATTTGGCTGAGACATCTAGCTGGATTTTTCAAAACAGGGTCAGTCATTTGTGATTTTCACCGCCGATTCCGGTGGAACTTGCTGCCTCCGGGCAGCAAGTTTCGGGGTAATGCGGCCGATGAATTTTGAGGGGGGGTTCCGTCAAGGCGGGTGGCAGGGCACTCAAGAGGGACAGGGCTACAAGACCATCTGCATTTGAGCTGGCCAGCTCTTAAGGCAGGGGGGATAGGCCAGCTCAAACTTTGGCCTTGTGATGTTGGTTTTTCTATTGTTAATTAATTTTCTGACTTTATTGCCTGCAGGACTGCAGCTGCATGAATGGCTGAGTGTTGGGAATTTTGACCAACAGGCACACCGGGCTGGCAGGCCTGCAACAAAGGCATGAGCTGGTAAGAATTGAATCTATCTGCAAGCAAAGTCCAGGCATTTTCCTGGCCATTTTACAAAAACTCAAGTTCTGGAGTCTAGCCCGGTTTTGAAAAGGTCAGCTATATAGCTCCAGGGAATGAGGGGCCAACTGGGGCAATTTTAGTGCCGCTGAGCTCAGCTGATGACAGCGAGCTCTCCGAGCCCCTTGAAACTGCAAAGGGGTCGATTTGGCTGAGACATCTAGCTGGATTTTTCAAAACAGGGTCAGTCATTTGTGATTTTCACCGCCGATTCCGGTGGAACTTGCTGCCTCCGGGCAGCAAGTTTCGGGGTAATGCGGCCGATGAATTTTGAGGGGGGGTTCCGTCAAGGCGGGTGGCAGAGCACTCAAGAGGGACAGGGCTACAAGACCATCTGCATTTGAGCTGGCCAGCTCTTAAGGCAGGGGGATAGGCCAGCTCAAACTTTGGCCTTGTGATGTTGGTTTTTCTATTGTTAATTAATTTTCTGACTTTATTGCCTGCAGGACTGCAGCTGCATGAATGGCTGAGTGTTGGGAATTTTGACCAACAGGCACACCGGGCTGGCAGGCCTGCAACAAAGGCATGAGCTGGTAAGAATTGAATCTATCTGCAAGCAAAGTCCAGGCATTTTCCTGGCCATTTTACAAAAACTCAAGTTCTGGAGTCTAGCCCGGTTTTGAAAAGGTCAGCTATATAGCTCCAGGGAATGAGGGGCCAACTGGGGCAATTTTAGTGCCGCTGAGCTCAGCTGATGACAGCGAGCTCTCCGAGCCCCTTGAAACTGCAAAGGGGTCGATTTGGCTGAGACATCTAGCTGGATTTTTCAAAACAGGGTCAGTCATTTGTGATTTTCACCGCCGATTCCGGTGGAACTTGCTGCCTCCGGGCAGCAAGTTTCGGGGTAATGCGGCCGATGAATTTTGAGGGGGGGTTCCGTCAAGGCGGGTGGCAGGGCACTCAAGAGGGACAGGGCTACAAGACCATCTGCATTTGAGCTGGCCAGCTCTTAAGGCAGGGGGGATAGGCCAGCTCAAACTTTGGCCTTGTGATGTTGGTTTTTCTATTGTTAATTAATTTTCTGACTTTATTGCCTGCAGGACTGCAGCTGCATGAATGGCTGAGTGTTGGGAATTTTGACCAACAGGCACACCGGGCTGGCAGGCCTGCAACAAAGGCATGAGCTGGTAAGAATTGAATCTATCTGCAAGCAAAGTCCAGGCATTTTCCTGGCCATTTTACAAAAACTCAAGTTCTGGAGTCTAGCCCGGTTTTGAAAAGGTCAGCTATATAGCTCCAGGGAATGAGGGGCCAACTGGGGCAATTTTAGTGCCGCTGAGCTTAGCTGATGACAGCGAGCTCTCCGAGCCCCTTGAAACTGCAAAGGGGTCGATTTGGCTGAGACATCTAGCTGGATTTTTCAAAACAGGGTCAGTCATTTGTGATTTTCACCGCCGATTCCGGTGGAACTTGCTGCCTCCGGGCAGCAAGTTTCGGGGTAATGCGGCCGATGAATTTTGAGGGGGGGTTCCGTCAAGGCGGATGGCAGGGCACTCAAGAGGGACAGGGCTACAAGACCATCTGCATTTGAGCTGGCCAGCTCTTAAGGCAGGGGGGATAGGCCAGCTCAAACTTTGGCCTTGTGATGTTGGTTTTTCTATTGTTAATTAATTTTCTGACTTTATTGCCTGCAGGACTGCAGCTGCATGAATGGCTGAGTGTTGGGAATTTTGACCAACAGGCACACCGGGCTGGCAGGCCTGCAACAAAGGCATGAGCTGGTAAGAATTGAATCTATCTGCAAGCAAAGTCCAGGCATTTTCCTGGCCATTTTACAAAAACTCAAGTTCTGGAGTCTAGCCCGGTTTTGAAAAGGTCAGCTATATAGCTCCAGGGAATGAGGGGCCAACTGGGGCAATTTTAGTTCCGGTGAGCTCAGCTGATGACAGTGAGCTCCCCGAGCCCCTTGAAACTGCAAAGGGGTCGATTTGGCTGAGACATCTAGCTGGATTTTTCAAAACAGGGTCAGTCATTTGTGTTTTTCACCGCCGATTCCGGTGGAACTTGCTGCCTCCGGGCAGCAAGTTTCGGGGTAATGCGGCCGATTAATTTTGAGGGGGGGTTCCGTCAAGGCGGGTGGCAGGGCACTCAAGAGGGACAGGGCTACAAGACCATCTGCATTTGAGCTGGCCAGCTCTTAAGGCAGGGGGGATAGGCCAGCTCAAACTTTGGCCTTGTGATGTTGGTTTTTCTATTGTTAATTAATTTTCTGACTTTATTGCCTGCAGGACTGCAGCTGCCTGAATGGCTGAGTGTTGGGAATTTTGACCAACAGGCACACCGGGCTGGCAGGCCTGCAACAAAGGCATGAGCTGGTAAGAATTGAATCTATCTGCAAACAAAGTCCAGGCATTTTCCTGGCCATTTTACAAAAACTCAAGTTCTGGAGTCTAGCCCGGTTTTGAAAAGGTCAGCTATATAGCTCCAGGGAATGAGGGGCCAACTGGGGCAATTTTAGTGCCGGTGAGCTTAGCTGATGACAGTGAGCTCCCCGAGCCCCTTGAAACTGCAAAGGGGTCGATTTGGCTGAGACATCTAGCTGGATTTTTCAAAACAGGGTCAGTCATTTGTGATTTTCACCGCCGATTCCGGTGGAACTTGCTGCCTCCGGGCAGCAAGTTTCGGGGTAATGCGGCCGATGAATTTTGAGGGGGGTTCCGTCAAGGCGGGTGGCAGGGCACTCAAGAGGGACAGGGCTACAAGACCATCTGCATTTGAGCTGGCCAGCTCTTAAGGCAGGGGGGATAGGCCAGCTCAAACTTTGGCCTTGTGATGTTGGTTTTTCTATTGTTAATTAATTTTGTGACTTTATTGCCTGCAGGACTGCAGCTGCATGAATGGCTGAGTGTTGGGAATTTTGACAAACAGGCACACCGGGCTGGCAGGCCTGCACCAAAGGCATGAGCTGGTAAGAATTGAATCTATCTGCAAGCAAAGTCCAGGCATTTTCCTGGCCATTTTACAAAAACTCAAGTTCTGGAGTCTAGCCCGGTTTTGAAAAGGTCAGCTATATAGCTCCAGGGAATGAGGGGCCAACTGGGGCAATTTTAGTGCCGGTGAGCTCAGCTGATGACAGTGAGCTCCCCGAGCCCCTTGAAACTGCAAAGGGGTCGATTTGGCTGAGACATCTAGCTGGATTTTTCAAAACAGGGTCAGTCATTTGTGATTTTCACCGCCGATTCCGGTGGAACTTGCTGCCTCCGGGCAGCAAGTTTCGGGGTAATGCGGCCGATGAATTTTGAGGGGGGTTCCGTCAAGGCGGGTGGCAGGGCACTCAAGAGGGACAGGGCTACAAGACCATCTGCATTTGAGCTGGCCAGCTCTTAAGGCAGGGGGGATAGGCCAGCTCAAACTTTGGCCTTGTGATGTTGGTTTTTCTATTGTTAATTAATTTTGTGACTTTATTGCCTGCAGGACTGCAGCTGCATGAATGGCTGAGTGTTGGGAATTTTGACCAACAGGCACACCGGGCTGGCAGGCCTGCACCAAAGGCATGAGCTGGTAAGAATTGAATCTATCTGCAAGCAAAGTCCAGGCATTTTCCTGGCCATTTTACAAAAACTCAAGTTCTGGAGTCTAGCCCGGTTTTGAAAAGGTCAGCTATATAGCTCCAGGGAATGAGGGGCCAACTGGGGCAATTTTAGTGCCGGTGAGCTCAGCTGATGACAGTGAGCTCCCCGAGCCCCTTGAAACTGCAAAGGGGTCGATTTGGCTGAGACATCTAGCTGGATTTTTCAAAACAGGGTCAGTCATTTGTGATTTTCACCGCCGATTCCGGTGGAACTTGCTGCCTCCGGGCAGCAAGTTTCGGGGTAATGCGGCCGATGAATTTTGAGGGGGGTTCCGTCAACGCGGGTGGCAGGGCACTCAAGAGGGACAGGGCTACAAGACCATCTGCATTTGAGCTGGCCAGCTCTTAAGGCAGGGGGGATAGGCCAGCTCAAACTTTGGCCTTGTGATGTTGGTTTTTCTATTGTTAATTAATTTTCTGACTTTATTGCCTGCAGGACTGCAGCTGCCTGAATGGCTGAGTGTTGGGAATTTTGACCAACAGGCACACCGGGCTGGCAGGCCTGCAACAAAGGCATGAGCTGGTAAGAATTGAATCTATCTGCAAGCAAAGTCCAGGCATTTTCCTGGCCATTTTACAAAAACTCAAGTTCTGGAGTCTAGCCCGGTTTTGAAAAGGTCAGCTATTTAGCTCCAGGGAATGAGGGGCCAACTGGGGTAATTTTAGTGCCGGTGAGCTCAGCTGATGACAGTGAGCTCCCCGAGCCCCTTGAAACTGCAAAGGGGTCGATTTGGCTGAGACATCTAGCTGGATTTTTCAAAACAGGGTCAGTCATTTGTGATTTTCACCGCCGATTCCGGTGGAACTTGCTGCCTCCGGGCAGCAAGTTTCGGGGTAATGCGGCCGATGAATTTTGAGGGGGGTTCCGTCAAGGCGGGTGGCAGGGCACTCAAGAGGGACAGGGCTACAAGACCATCTGCATTTGAGCTGGCCAGCTCTTAAGGCAGGGGGGATAGGCCAGCTCAAACTTTGGCCTTGTGATGTTGGTTTTTCTATTGTTAATTAATTTTCTGACTTTATTGCCTGCAGGACTGCAGCTGCCTGAATGGCTGAGTGTTGGGAATTTTGACCAACAGGCACACCGGGCTGGCAGGCCTGCAACAAAGGCATGAGCTGGTAAGAATTGAATCTATCTGCAAGCAAAGTCCAGGCATTTTCCTGGCCATTTTACAAAAACTCAAGTTCTGGAGTCTAGCCCGGTTTTGAAAAGGTCAGCTATATAGCTCCAGGGAATGAGGGGCCAACTGGGGTAATTTTAGTGCCGGTGAGCTCAGCTGATGACAGTGAGCTCCCCGAGCCCCTTGAAACTGCAAAGGGGTCGATTTGGCTGAGACATCTAGCTGGATTTTTCAAAACAGGGTCAGTCATTTGTGATTTTCACCGCCGATTCCGGTGGAACTTGCTGCCTCCGGGCAGCAAGTTTCGGGGTAATGCGGCCGATGAATTTTGAGGGGGGGTTCCGTCAAGGCGGGTGGCAGGGCACTCAAGAGGGACAGGGCTACAAGACCATCTGCATTTGAGCTGGCCAGCTCTTAAGGCAGGGGGATAGGCCAGCTCAAACTTTGGCCTTGTGATGTTGGTTTTTCTATTGTTAATTAATTTTCTGACTTTATTGCCTGCAGGACTGCAGCTGCCTGAATGGCTGAGTGTTGGGAATTTTGACCAACAGGCACACCGGGCTGGCAGGCCTGCAACAAAGGCATGAGCTGGTAAGAATTGAATCTATCTGCAAGCAAAGTCCAGGCATTTTCCTGGCCATTTTACAAAAACTCAAGTTCTGGAGTCTAGCCCGGTTTTGAAAAGGTCAGCTATATAGCTCCAGTTAATGAGGGGCCAACTGGGGCAATTTTAGTGCCGGTGAGCTCAGCTGATGACAGTGAGCTCCCCGAGCCCCTTGAAACTGCAAAGGGGTCGATTTGGCTGAGACATCTAGCTGGATTTTTCAAAACAGGGTCAGTCATTTGTGATTTTCACCGCCGATTCCGGTGGAACTTGCTGCCTCCGGGCAGCAAGTTTCGGGGTAATGCGGCCGATGAATTTTGAGGGGGGGTTCCGTCAAGGCGGGTGGCAGGGCACTCAAGAGGGACAGGGCTACAAGACCATCTGCATTTGAGCTGGCCAGCTCTTAAGGCAGGGGGATAGGCCAGCTCAAACTTTGGCCTTGTGATGTTGGTTTTTCTATTGTTAATTAATTTTCTGACTTTATTGCCTGCAGGACTGCAGCTGCATGAATGGCTGAGTGTTGGGAATTTTGACCAACAGGCACACCGGGCTGGCAGGCCTGCAACAAAGGCATGAGCTGGTAAGAATTGAATCTATCTGCAAGCAAAGTCCAGGCATTTTCCTGGCCATTTTACAAAAACTCAAGTTCTGGAGTCTAGCCCGGTTTTGAAAAGGTCAGCTATATATATATATATATATATATATATATATATATATATATATATATATATATATATATATATATATATATATATATATATATATATATATATAACGAGAATTAAACCTATACTTGAAATCATTTTTATTTTTCCCGATTCAATAAGCTTACATGAAGAACAGCAAAAAATTCGGCGTCGACAAAAGCCGGATCGGATCGGATCGGGAAAAGAGTAATAAACACATGCTGACATATTGTGACATATTGCGTGACATATTGGAGCAAGTGATTTCCCGCCATGGAAAGTGATTTCCCGACATGTAGTCTCCTTCACGGCTGTCGCCATGGACGAAAGCAAGCGGAAGGGACGCATCATTTTATCATTCAGTTATAATTTCTTTTTTTAATATCTCACGTGTTTATTTACTTTTTGTATATTTGATATTATTTTAGCAAGGGCAAGAGAAGAGACGAAAAACGAGGTGGGGAGTAACGTTTTTTAGATGTGACGATTAAAGTGTTGTGTACGCTAGCGATTTATTTAGTTAAATTCATGTTGGCTTCTTCCATGAACTCGCTCAGCTCCTCTTAACCTAAATCGCAATTATTACACGCCAAACGACTTCAATTCCACGAGTACATGGAACTCAGTGATGAACAGTTAGAGATCGCGCAATAAGTTTGGCCGTCTAGTTGTGAAATCATCACGTATTTTTCGTATTGTAATATTATAATAATCTTTACAAACCCCTTGGCTCTTTTAATAATTATATACTATAACCACTGTGACCAAAAATATGCTCGTTGATAAATTATTTATATGGAAAGCGACAATTATTTTTTTCAGTGGCGCGAATTCGCCGGCGGAGCTTTTAGGAAACCCCGGAGGGCTAGGCATTTTCTTAAAATGAGTTTTCTCAGTGTGTAGAATAGAATGCGATTTATGGTCTTAAGTTTTCGAAAAAAATGTCTTAAAGTCTAAAATCTCGTCGAGCGTCATTGAAACATTCCAGACAAAAGCCTCCAGACTGTAATGGCAACGCACGTGCTCGACCTGTCTGACGCCGTCTTGGTCGGCGATCATGCGAATTCACGCCGCTGAAAAAAATTCTTGTCGCTTTCCATATAAAATAATGTATCAACGAGCATATTTTTGGTCACAATGGTTATAGTATATAAAAATAAATCGCTAGCGTACACTACACTTTAATCGTCACATCTAAAAAACGTTACTCCCCACCTCGTTTTTCGTCTCTTCTCTTGCCCTTGCTAAAATAATATCAAATATAGAAAAGGTAAATAAACACGTGGGATGATATTAAAAAAAGAAATTATAACTGAATGATAAAATAATCCGTCCCTTCCGCTTGCTTTCGTCCATGGCGACAGCCGTGAAGGAGACTACATGTCGGGAAATCACTTTCCATGGCGGGAAATCACTTGCTCCAATATATCACGCAATATGTCACAATATGTCACAATATGTCAGCATTTCTCCAATGTGTTTATTACTCTTTTCCCATCTGTGATCCGATCCGTGATCCGATCCGATCCGATCCAATCCGATCCGTGATCCGATCCGATTCGTGATCCGATCCGATCCGTGATCCGATCCGATCCGATCCGATCCTGGTTTTGTCGACGCCGCAAAAAATTCAAGACTGATCACAGGCTTCCCAAGCTCAAAATTCGACTCTGCATCAGCTTGTTTATATAGAGAATTGTATGGGAAAGTCGCCGGTTTGTAAAAAAAATGTGTAAATAACTATCTAATCAGAAATAAAGTTTTCCTACCTCAAATGTGTCGCGTACTTGTCTCTTGTGCCGATTTTGAAGCCATTCTGACGCCGTTTAGTGAAGTTTTTCGAAATCGTTGTCTCTCCTTCTAAAAGAAGTAGAAGGCAGACCACTCCATCGATCGCATCAATCGCTGGCCACACGTCACTCCACAAATCGCTCTCTCCTCGAAAGGAAAAGTCCCGAATCGCAATAAAACCAACAGTTCCATAAAGCCCAATAAATTTCACTCCATCTACGTGTGCTTCGGCTGTCAAAAGACTCGTGGAGAAAGAAAAATTTGGCTTGAAGTTCGCCTCTTCGGCTCTCCTGATATGCTTGTGACCGACCTCGCGACAACGGCCGTTAACGCAAGGTCAAGTAGCTGGTTTCTGATTGGTCCATTTGAATTAAGTCACGCGCTGACAACACGACCCTCCACCGGAGGGAAAGGTACATTTTGTCGCGAATCAAGTGTCACACTAGGGCTGCAGCTGGTTTGTAACCGTTACAGAGTTCACAACTAGCAAGCAAATTTAGAACGATAACTAACTTATGCTGAAAATCTAATCTTATCGTTCTAAATTTGCTTGATAGTTGTGAACTCTGTAACGGTTACAAACCAGCTGCAGCCCTAGTGTGACACTTGATTCGCGATAAAATGTACCTTTCCCTCCGGTAGAGGGTCGTGTTGTCAGCGCGTGACTTAATTCAAATGGACCAATCAGAAACCAGCTACTTGACCTTGCGTTAACGGCCGTTGTCGCGAGGTCGGTCACAAGCATATCAGGAGAGCCGAAGAGGCGAACTTCAAGCCAAATTTTTCGTTCTCCACGAGTCTTTTGACCGCCGAAGCACACGTAGATGGAGTGAAATTTATTGGGCTTTATGGAACTGTTGGTTTTATTGCGATTCGGGACTTTTCCTTTCGAGGAGAGAGCGATTTGTGGAGTGACGTGTGGCCAGCGATTGATGCGATCGATGGAGTGGTCTGCCTTCTACTTCTTTTAGAAGGAGAGACAACGATTTCGAAAAACTTAACTAAACGGCGTCAGAATGGCTTCAAAATCGGCACAAGAGACAAGTACGCGACACATTTGAGGTAGGAAAACTTTATTTCTGATTAGTTAGTTATTTACACATTTTTTTTACAAACCGGCGACTTTCCCATACAATTCTCTATATAAACAAGCTGATGCAGAGTCGAATTTTGAGCTTGGGAAGCCTGTGGACTGATCTACATGACCGAGCGTAGTAAAAAAACATGTCCGGTTTCCAGGACAGCAACAAGTAGACAAAGAGCCTACACAAGCTTAAATATCACTTCCTATTTAGAATAACTGAAAAATACGAGAAAATTTGTAAATACAAGGTGTGAAATGTTTTCGCTTATCCCTAATCGCAGTCGGATTCAATCATGTGATGTCGGCGCTTCGCGCCGATGCAACGACAAATTCGCACTCTGTTGACTTACACTGTTTATAGAAATGTTGAATGTTCCTCCTTGAGTGTTCGCCCCCTTGTTTTTGTTCGATTGCGTCCCGATAAAATCATCTAACGGTAAATCCAGTGGAACAACACGGAGAGCCGAAGCCATGTTTTTGAAACACAAACTTCGAGCGGGCGCAGAGTTGAAGCCCGCGCTTTTCGGAAGCCATTTGAATGCTTTGCTCTGATTGGCTAAGCGATTCTTCTCTGGAGGTTTCACATGTGAAGAGAATGCTGTACGCGAAGCTGTTTGGACGTATCGCTTTTTTCACATGTGAAAATATAGCACATATAGAATTCTGTTTGCAAGGTTTATTGCCTAAAATTCTCGCTATATATATAATAAACACTATCACCTGGTTTTCACTAGCGATGCAACCATAAGGGCAAGCATAATGCGTCAGTCAATTGAACCCCTTCCCCCCGAACCCCGGGAAAATGCGGGGATTTAAAGCGTCCAAAGCCGGGATTTTACGTACTTTTAACGGCGTCCCCGGTGGGCGGTGAATTTAACAATGTCAGTAAAACCAGGGCCGTGTAGCGGTGATTTAACAGCACGCAATCACCTAAAGCGGGGACGACAGCGGGGATTTAACATGACGGACTAAACAGAGACTCTGTCTTTCAAAATGGCGTTAAGAACAATACCAATTAATGCACATTTTGTTGGGGAAAGTTGCCTATATTTTTGAAGGAGTGTATACACATTTATAGGGAAAGTTGCCTACCCACTTTGTTTTAACAGGGTTTAAACAGATTTAATCGTAATGGAAATATTTTTGAAGGAGTGTATACACATTTATGGGAAAAGTTGCCTACCCACTTTGTAAATGTTTTAACAGAGAATATTTTTGATGGAGAAGGTACATCTAGTAGTTTTAGGGGAAGTTGCTCATCCACTTTTGTTTAAGTCACGAGAATACCCTTGAATTAAGTTTAAGTTGATCAAAGTTTATACGGAGTGAATTATTGTTGAGGATATTTGGAATAAAAGCATTTAGAAGCGTTTTCATCACTATCAGTTTGAGCTTTATTTAAAAAAAAATAGCTTATTTTAAATCCACCTTATTTTACGAAGCGTTTGAGATATCGGCTGAGGTGTCCATAGAGTATCGGGGATGGAAGCTGAATAGTTGGGCCTCGATTATTCATTATTCTTTGGGTATTTTTTCGAATTATTCATTATTCTTTCTAAATTTTTGTGAATTATTCATAATTCATTATTGCTTCAACGCAAGAAGGATTGAATTCGAATTGAAATTATAATACATTTGGTCATAATATTATACCGTCATATTACACTGAGAAACTCCTGGCTTTAATGTTTTATCAAACTTAACTGATATTTATTCAGATCTTAGACTAAATCTCAATCAATTCAAATTAAAGGACCTCCTTGTTGCGATGCATCTTCTCAAGCGATATCTCTCACAACAACAACAACAACAACAACAATCTTTATTTCGTGCCCGGAAATTACACAGTGTAGACAAATACAAGAGATAAAAAATTACAATAGAAAAGAGCACAGCCACTTAGAAATAGCAAAGCTAATCGAGCTAAGTGGCTGGGCCAAGCGGAAAAAAATTTGCTAATACACTTACTGAACATAGAGCAATAGACAGGATTACGTTTACACACACACACGTACACACAAATAACAATAGACAAGGGATGTGTGCACAAGAACTGGAAAATAAAGTACATCAATGAACCAGTCAGTAGTTGGAGATAAGTGATTCTTTTATGCTGATCTTAAAACAAGTACGACTTTTAGATTTTAGTGAGTCTTCAATGGAATTCCAGACTTCAACTCCAGAGAAACGAATGTTAAATTTGCCATAATTGGTTCTCGCTTTGGGCAGATAGTATGAAATCTTACTTGCCAGTCTGGTTTGATATACCCTGCGAGCAGAGGCCCTTCGATCTTCCTAGATAAGTCGGGAAGAGGAAGGAACCTCTGCCAGCCGCCTCGACTTTCTTTGATGTGCCGTTCATCCACCGAAGTGGATGAGTCAGTCCGGTTAGAAACCAGTCAGACCGGTTTTGGCCCAAAACGCATGCGCTTTGCTAGAAATTACTGACTAAATAGGTGCCCGCGGTTCATTGTTTACACTCGTCTACTGACAAAATGATATTCGTTTCTCTGTCGAAATCCGTAAAATCTCAACTCGTCATCTTTACAGGCAGACGACAACAGCGATGAACGACCCGAGCGGATTTTCTTGTAAGCTTTGGGCGATGGGCTTGGTTTTGTGAGTCGCTTTACACTGATCGTCTTGCGACAGGACAAGGAGTCACTGAAGAGTATTTTGAACGGAGCTCGCTTCAGTAATTTGTTGAATGATCACACTATTCCTTCTATCCAACGATTCCGTTTGCCGACCACATGGTCTACAGACACCACATGACTGAACAAGTCAAAATTTTCCTCTAAGATGCTCTGTAACTTATCTCGAAGGCCAGTGTGATGTTTCACTTCAAATGTACATCGTTCCGTGCCGACATACCGCACAACAAAAACACCGAATCTTTTCCTACAGTTCATGTTTTTTCGTCACCTTTTTCCCTGGCGTCTTAGAAGAACCTAAAATACGAGACGATTCCCTAAAAGAATCGCCTGGATTAAAACTGGAAATACTTCGCTTTTTTGAAACGAATCCTTGAGACTATTTTGCCGTGCAAGAACCTCGCGAGAAAATATTAATAGTTAATTGCTAATGAAAGCGTCGGTTACATTTGAATTTGACGCATGCTCAACAGGGAAAGTCGAGGCGGCTGGCAGAGGTTCCTTCCTCTTCCCGACTTATCGAGGAAGATCGAAGGGCCTCTGCTCGCAGGGTAGGTTTGATATTGATGCACTTTGTTGATACTCATAAAGAAATCGTTAAAAATTAAGGGCAGTCTGTTGGAGTAATAGTCATACATGAATAAAGCACAATACAAGTATAATAAGTCACTTAGTTTAAGTAGTTTTAATTTCCGAAAGAGTGGACTAGAGTGGCAATTATATTCTGAGAATGTTATTATTCTGACGGCTCTTTTTTGCAAGGTGATAAGAGGTAAGAGAGTTGTTTGATATGTAGTCCCCCAGGTTATTAGACTATAAGTCAGGAAAGGATATATAAGTGAGTAATACAGCTGTACAAGGACCACATCGGTCACAGAATACCTTATCTTAGATAGTATGCCAATACATCTCTTAATCTTTTTTGAAATATGTAAAATGTGATACTTCCAACTGAGATGTGAATCAGTGATGAGACCCAAGTACTTAATAAATTTCTCTTGTGCAATCTCCCTATTATCAATTGTCAATTTGACTAAGTGACCTTTGACCTTTTGAGGGGGATGGAAAATAATGAAATTTGTCTTATCTATATTTAATGAAACCTTATTCGCCGTAAGCCAGTCAGAGACCATTTTCAGATTATAATTAACAATGGACTCGAGTTGTGCTAAATTAGAATTAGAGTAAAATAGATTTGTATCATCTGCGAAAATGTGAAAGTCAAAGACATTGCTGCACTTACTGAAATCATTGATATATAGGAGAAATAGAAGAGGGCCTAGCACAGAACCCTGTGGGACACCATGAGTAATTAGGGTGTCTTCTGATTTAATACTACCTATAGTAACATACTGCCTCCTATTGCTTAAATAGGAAGCAAACCAGTCATTAGCAATACCACGGATTCCATAGTGGCTTAGTTTCTTTAGTAATATGTTATGATCAACAGTATCAAAAGCCTTAGAGAAATCAAGAAAAATTCCACAGGAAAATAGGCCATCTTCAATTGCTCTCTGAATTTTGTCTGTAATTAAAAGAGTTGCATGAAGAGTGGAATGATTTCTCCTAAAGCCAAATTGTTTGTCATATAGAACATTATATTTTTCAATAAAATTGATAAGTCTATTATACACAAGCTTCTCCAGGATTTTATTGAAAATGGAGAGCAATGAAATAGGTCGGTAGTTATTCATGCAAGTGACTGAGTCCTTTTTATGAACTGGAATAACATTAGCTAACTTAAATTGGTCAGGCACACACCCACTACTAAACGAAATATTAAAAATAAATTCCAAGGGGAATGATATGCAGGTTTTTAATAGCTTTAGCAGGCATACAGGAATGCTAAAAGGACCAGAAGCCTTGGACGAGTTCAGGCTAGAAATTATCTCTTCTATCTCTGCTGCAGAAGCAGGAAATAGCATAAAACTGTTTGCCAGCGAAGGACCAAGGAAGTCTAGGGGATCAATATCAACTTGAGGAATGTCTTCTGCTAATTTACTGCCAATTTGAGAAAAATGATCATTAAAAGCTGAGGCAATAGCCTTAGAATCAGTAATGACATTGTTACCAACAACAATTTTAGAGGGAGAACAGAATCCATTAGGTTTGAGAGTAATTAATTCTTTAATGCCTGCCCAGGTTTTTTTAATATTTTTACTATTAGCAATGAAGTAGTTATGGTAGTAATTCTTTTTGCTGGCTTTAAGCAATTCGGTAATCTTGTTCCGATAAAACTTATATTTAGTTAAGAAATATATATTCCTAGATTCTAGGAAACGCTTATAAAACTTTTCCTTCAGCCTAATTGATGTTTGGATGCCTGGTGTGACCCAGGGCTTGGATAATGACTTAATTTCTTTGCGAGTAAGTTTACGAAGAGGTGCGTGCTTGTTGACCAGATTAGAAATACAGAGATAGAAATTCTGAAAAATATTGTTAACATCAAGCACTCCAGATTCACTAGCTAGTACCTCCTCCCAGTTCACCTTGCTGACCTCAGATATGAGCAATTCATTATCAAGCCCTTAGTAGTCCCTTTTGTACATCTTAAAATTTTTGGGAGGATTGGATAACTTTGTGATAATCAGAAAATTAGGCAAGTGATCTGTTATCCCACAGACAATATTACCACTAATAGCATAATGCTCCAGTGAATTAAAAAATATATTATCAATCAAGGTTGCAGAATGATAAGTTATTCTAGTAGGTTTCAGAATTTGTGGATGAAATGCATAGGATCCTAGAGTATTTACGAAATCTTCTGTTTCAGAATGAGAATCATAGTTCAAAAGATTAATATTAAAATCGCCCATCAGAAGACAAAATTTACCTTCATTATTTACTTTCTCAGTCGCCTTATATAAAAAGTCAGCAGCTTTGGTAATATTTTGATCAGGATGCCTATATATTAATCCACAGACAATATTATGCTGGTGTGGGACCTCAATTTCAATCCAAATGGACTCAAATTCTGGATTAGACGTGCAAAAATCATCACGTTTTATACATGAAAGGTTATCTTTAATGTAGAAACCAACACCACCAGCATTAGACATAGATGGTTGAGACAAAAAAGAGTAACCAGGAAGATTAGTATTTAAAAAAGGATCAATTCCAGCTTTGATTTTAGTTTCGGAAAGAGCAATAACAGAAAAAGAATATTTCATGTCACATAACATATGATAGAAATCATCAAAGTTTGCTGAGAGACTTCTTATATTAAAATGCAAGGCAGAAAATGTCCTATCAGAGATAGTTGATCGAATATCTTCATTAGAGTGAAACTCATGAGTTGAATAATAACCAAAATTAGTCACAGAGGGTAAATTCAAATCAATATCAATGCTAGATAAATTAGGGCTATTATTAATACATGTAGATAGATCAAAACATGGTAAGGACTCTAGATTCAATCTGGAGATTTTATCAGAGCAGAGACAATCTGTGTTAGAATTATATACCAAGAGCTCAGTCAGCTCATGGTCTTCTACAGAGTTAAACGGAAAAATTTCTTGACGACAATGCAGGCAGAGCCACAAGTCATGGGTTGTAGTGAAATAATTGAACTCTTTAACAGATAAGGCAGAACATTTAAAGTGAAACCACCAGAGGCAAGAATGACACTGGATGCCTCTACAATTCTCCTTCACAGGCCTCATACAGTTCCTACACTTAGACATTGTCATTCAATGTAGTTATAAGAATTAGTGGATAACTAGTAACAGTGTAGGAGAGAACTTAATGCACTTAGCTGAATCCGCATGATCAACCTTGGTCATCTTGCCGTGCTGGACGATGTGAAGGAGAAGCTTGCACTCGGCCACCAGTTTGAACTTGGCCTTGACCTCTGGATGACACTTTCAACTTCGCTAGATCAGATTCGCTAGTAATTAAGTGGGAGCGACTGTCCTTGTTCTGCCTGAGGAAAATTCTACCATTTGTGGTGGATATGAAGTCGAAGTTCAATTCTTTCTTGACTTTTAGGGCTGCTTTGAATAATTTCTTCCTTGTCTGAGTAAGACTTTCGGAGATAAATATTTTATTTTCCTCCACAAGAAGCGTGTCGAATGCCATGTTATAATTGAGTGGGCATGGCACAGCCTTGCCGGTCATGAGGGAAAAGAAATTCTCTACCATTAGCGTAACTAAAGCAGACAGCCTCACGTGCTCAGTAAAATTTTCGGCACCTAACTCGGAAAAAAGATTTTTTAGTAGAGTGACGCTGCCATGCATCAGTTCAAAAAGAACTCCTTGTTGCGTGCGGCGAAACGTGATCAGGACCTTGGGTTGATGTTCTGCCGGTCCTCTCCTTTGTTTGCTGCTCCAGGACATCAAAACTTGTACCACCCATCTCTCTATTCTTCTTCTTATTATTATTGCTAATACTTTCAGATCAAATCTGGTTTTCATTGGCTCCAGGCAGCAACCAACTGTCTAGGGAAACCAAGAAGCGTCCTTCATCGTTACTTTCCTCTCCTGCCTACATCTCCAGCACTTTTCTAAGGATCCTTGCCGACCCCAACAGTACAGATTTCTGAATCAGTTCAATGGACGTGTCCACACCTATGGTCCTCAGATTGTCTTTTAACCTCAGTGGTAAAATGCAGGCGCGGATCCAGGGGAGGTGAAATGGGTGAATTTTCACCCCCCTTTTTCTGAGCCCCCCTTCTTTCTTTCTTTTTTTTTTTCCCTTATCCCTCAAACACCTCAACCAGGCTTTGGTTCTATTACATTATTACAAAAATTCACCCCATTTCAAAATCCTGGATCCGCGCTGATTGTTCCCAATGCCCCCACCACTATGGGTATCACCTTTGTCCTTACTCTCTACATCTCTCGAATTTCTCTCGCAAGATCTTGACATTTTTCTACTTTCTCATCTTGTTTTGCTCTCACCCTTCCATCTTCCGAGATTGCCACGTCTATAATTTGGCAGTTCTTCCCTCTTTTGTCAATGACCAATAAATCCGGTCTCCTAGCCGCAATCTCATGGTCTGTTCGTACACAGCAGTCCCACAGCATCTTGTACTCCTCATTTTCAAGTACACTGTAAGGAACATGTTCATACCACCTATCATTTCGCTCAAACCCATATTTTCCTGACGGGTCCCAATGAACCGCCCTAGCTACATTGTCATGTTTCTTTTTGTATTCTTTTTGCGCCAGTTTAGGGCATCCACTTACAATATGGCTGATGGTCTCGTTGTTTTGTTTGCACATTCTGCATTTGGTATCAGCCTGTGACTTGTCGATCGTAGCTTGATCTTGTGCTGCAATAATAAGAGACTCCGCCTCTCTTTGAAGCTTTCCTGCTTTCACCAAGTCCATGTTTCATCGTTTCTTTGATCTTCGCTCTGTCTCGCAAATTGCCCGTATAGTGGTATCTCTTTCCATCCTTGGACATTTTCGGTTCTCCTCATATCTTTAAAACTGGTAGTCGTTTCTTGGTTTTCAACTCCTTTCCTCCTGACTGCTTTCAAAATCTTCTCCTCACTGGCTTGAACATAAGTCTCCAACAATATTCCTGCCTGATTGACACAGTCTGCTACTGAGATGGGGCCTCTTCCTCCCTCCTTCCTTGGGACGTGGACAAAGGCGAACTGATTCTATAATTTTCTTGGACTACTTTTATAAAGGACGAGCTAATTAGCGGTGAATCAATATTTTACGTCAGTAACATGCACGATTAAACACTTTGTTTCACCGAAGCCTACTAGGGACCTTTAGCACCACTGATTTCTGCGACGGCAACGACGACTGGAAGTCAGGTGTACTTCCGGTAGACGTCTCAGATTTTCGCAGGTCGCCCTCCCTGTGTCGCGCGGACGTGAGAAGTAGGAGTTTCACGTTGTCGCTAAAATGTGAGTAAATATTCTTATTTTTTACATGTTTTCTTATAGAAATAGTTCCCAAGAACAAACTGTGGACATAATAGGAACTGAACAACATATTCATTTATTATTAAGTGAAGCAAACTATAAAAACATAAAACTGTAAAAACGAACGATAAAATCCGACGTTTCGGAGTAGTCATGACTCCATTATCAAGGAAAATATAAACGAGATCATGCAAATTACAGCATTTAAAGCGATTTTGGCGCGAAAAAATTAACATAAGAGGGTGCGAAGATTATAAAAATACTTTCGCACGAATGGAGTCTGATTGCACGTTGAGATTTGGCTTTAAAGCTCTTATAAAAAGCATTTCGTACACTGAGCAGTCAAATTTAGTTTTGCATTTCTTAAGCACTTGGAAACGCCTTAGCAGGTCCTGAGACATTGTTCCGTGCATGTTCTTGTAGTGTTTGGCAATGGCGGAGGAATGTTGTTTGTGTCCTTTTACACGATTATGTAAATGTCCGCGTGTGTAACCTACATAACCCGCATCGCACAGGTCACATTGAAAACCATAAACACACTGCTGATTTACAATTGGTGGTTTTGTTTCTTTAACATTAAGTTCTTAGTGTACGAAATGCTTTTTATAAGAGCTTTAAAGCCAAATCTCAACGTGCAATCAGACTCCATTCGTGCGAAAGTATTTTTATAATCTTCGCACCCTCTTATGTTAATTTTTTCGCGCCAAAATCGCTTTAAATGCTGTAATTTGCATGATCTCGTTTATATTTTCCTTGATAATGGAGTCATGACTACTCCGAAACGTCGGATTTTATCGTTTGTTTTTACAGTTTTATGTTTTAAGAAACCTCTTTTAATACAAACTATAAAAAGGGATTTTTTCCACAGGTCTCACTCGCTAATGCTGAATGGAGGAAAAAACTTCGAACACAAGTTCAAAGTAAGAAAGATTTGCTTTAAAAAAAAAAAGAAAAGAAATTGCGGCTTATCGTCAACTTTTCTTGAGAAATTTACTATTTTTTTCTGTGTATATTTTAAATGTTTTGTAAGTCTTATACTATTGAAGTCGCAATGCTTTGTATACGGATTTGCCAGATTTGCTTCAGGCTGACACGAACTTGTGTAGGTGTGTTACTGAGAATGCTGAGCAACATTTCAGTTCACAGCTATTAATTTTATACGTGAACAAACACTCAAGTTTACGTGTTTTGCAGAGAATTTGTCTTAGGTAATCACATGATTTCGAGTGTAATTTGGAATAAATAAGCACGAGTAAAATTTTCAGACTAACAAAATTGAACGTGGACTTGAAAATTTTACAAGTGCTTATTTATTCCAAATTACACGAGAAAAATCTTATGATTACTTATCAATAATATAAATGCAAAATTAATTTCCAAGAGGTTTTGTTTATTTCGCGTCTGCCAGCTAATGCTCCGCCTACATGTATTTGATTGGTTTAAAAATGACAAGGTCGATTGACATGCGTATGGAAACAAGCTAAAAATGCCATCTCTCTAACAATAACAAGTTTTTCAATCAAAATCTTAAATCAATGTGTTTGAAAAAGTTCGTAAATCAATCACCGTTCTTTGACTGGATTTCTGGAGCCGGGTTTCCACTACCCATGTTAAATGTGAATTGACATTCATGAAGCTTCGCTACATGCCGGTGGTCTTCAAATTTTTAACAATTGTTTTCCGGGAGCTTTGGTTGGAAAAGATCTTCGACGACTCCTCAAGTGGCGTGTCTTTAATTTGTTTGCATTATATTCTGTGTTTTAGAGTTATGGAGTGGTCAGAGGACCATGATGTCCACCTCTTACGGAAGATGGTTGTCAGTGAAGTCTTCCTTCACAAGAAAGGAAGCATAGCAAGAGGGGAATGCTGGCAAAACATATCAGACACCCTAAACAATCAAAAGGACCCTAAATTCCACATCAAAGACAAAAGGGGAGTCAGAGAGAGATGGGCATGCTAGCGGGCAGCTAGCGGGATCCAGGTTGATGATCTCACTGAAAAGGAAAAGTTGATAGAAGATCTAATAGAAAAGGAGGAGAGCTTTGCCTCCTCCACTGTCAAGGAGAAGACTGACAAAGAGAACGCTGAGGAGGTTCGACTCAAAGCAATGGAAAGGATGGGGCGAACAAAGAGGCGTAAGGGCTCAGAAGGTGATGAAACTGCAGTTAAAACAACAAAGAGGTGTGCCCAACCTTTAATTGATTTCTTGCAAGAAAAGGCAAGTGCTGAAAGAGAGCTACGGCAGGCGGAGCTGGCTTTGAGGAAAGAAGAGCAAAAGCATCATCAGGATATGATGAAGCTTATAGTTGAACAGCAACAGCAGCAGCAGCAGAAAATGAATCGTGCTTTTTTAACAGTATTCAGTGAATTATTGGAAAAGTGAAACATTTTATGGTTGGACTGCTGTGACATCTTCTAGAGAATTGTTTCATTTCACATATTATTTTTATTGCAACGGTCCACTACCAATTTGATTATTACACAATGTATTAAGGTCACTGTTGATTAAAATATTTTGCAAGTCACTGAAAGTGCTCTTCCAGGATTGGAGGCTCTAGCTCAAAAAATTCTGACACGTTGTTTATATAGGCAGGTTAAGGCATTCCTCAAATATGTACAGACAACGTACATCTTCCCAACACCGCTTAATTCTAGTTTCAAGTTCCTTTTGAAGTCGAGGGCTTTGAAGGAATTAGTTACATCTCCAAACAACAATTCTACAGTCACTCTAACAGTACTCATAGCTTCATTGTAAGCCTGCATCTGAGGTGTGATGTGCCCTCCACGGAATGGTGCCTGTAAATGCATGCGAAGAGGGTACGCTGGGTCACCGTACACTTACATTGGTTGGCCTGTTGGACTGAAAGCCATCCTCTCCAGTTCTGGTAGAAGTCCCGAGTCAGCCAACATGCTAGCATCGTGTTTCCTTCCCGCTGAGAGAAAATCACAAATGGTTCAAAATTTTACTCACATGATGTTGCTGTACTGACTGAGTTTGACTTCTCAAAAGTCATGCAGGCAGTATTGAGTTTTCCAAACACAAACACCAAGACGTGAAACTTACCTACAGGACCATAGAGGTTCCCAATGAGGCCATTTGGCAAAGCTGTCGACTGAAACTTTAGAGAATGAACTCGTTTGTGCCCATTATAGACTGTTCGTTGATCATGTCCTGGTCGCGTAATAGGTCGAACTGTCCCATCTGTAAACCCAAAACAGTTGCTCAGAGATATATGCCTTGAGATATAGTCAGCATAGGTTTGTAGGGCTTCTGGGTTCAGCAGATTCATGTTCCATTGGGTTATAAGGTGGCCATGCGTTTCGTAAATGTAATCTACCATATGGCTGGTTATTAAACTCAAAACCGAGACTGGACGCCCAAACCGCCGGATCATGTCGACGTACCGACAAGGGAATGCCATGCGCTTCAGTAAAACACACAAGCCTTCTGTACTACTAAAAGTACTTCTTTGTTGACAGGAGAAGGTGTCGGGGAGCTGCAAAGCATCTACAAATCGGGGAATGTGAGCTTTTTCCACTCTAAACTCGGCTTTACAGTCTGGCGGATCGATGTCATCCAAAAGAAAACGATCATAAATTTGATAATTGAAGTCCGGATTTTTTTATTTAAAGGAGTCGTACAGAAGAACGAATTCATCATCTGAAATTATATTGTTGTCATAGCTTAATAACAACAACTCTCGAATCTCTTTGAACTTCATTTCGCACAGGGAAACTGTTACGAAAAAGTTTATTTACATTTTTCAGATTTTTTAAAGTCAGTTGCAGTCGCCGTCGCGTGTATCGGCGGTGCTAAAGGTTTTGTTTTTGGCGCGAAAAGCGGAGGACTCGATCCAGTTGTCTTCGTCTGACGACCTCGCCGTCGCCGCGAAAACCATCGGTGCTAAAGGTCCTTACGCAATCCCGTGGATGGAAGCCCCCGTTCATTATCAGTAATTTTCTTGTTCTGCGGCCTAAATCCTGGAGTTCTTGTTTCTTCCAATCAATTATACCCCCCGCATATCTGACAAGTGATTCTGCCTAGGTGTTTATGGTACTTATCAGGTTTCCACCTTTTAGCTTAGATTGTGCAACTTTTCTGACCCGACGTAAGTATCCCTTCCCGATTTATTTCTTCATCGTGTCATGTAGCATGCCGTCCGCCTCAAGCACTCCTAAATATGTGTATCCTTCACTTTCTTTCATAGCCCTTATTGTAGTCTCGTCAGGTAATGTAATCCCTTCTGAATGTGTCAGCTTACCACGCTTCAGTACCAGGACAGCACATTTTTCGATGCCAAATTTCATACCAATATCCTCGCTGATTATTCGCACTGTTTGTATCAGTGAATCTAACTGGTTCTCATTTCTGGCATATAGCTTCTGATCATCCAATAAAGAAAGGTGGTTTAACTTAGTGTTGTTTGCATATATATACCCCGCGTCGCACTTTCTGAGAATGATAGTAAGAGGGATCATTCCCTCTTAAAAAGACAGTCAGGGGAATCTCGGAAGGGAGACTATTCCACAATTGAGTTGTTGAAAAAAGAAAGGATTTCTTATGCCTTTCAGTTCGAACATAGGGTAAACAAAGATCATTTCCCGACCGAAGGCTATAGCATGACCTCTCACTGACGAAAGCAGGACAAAGATTAGACAAATAGCTAGGGGCTAACTTATTGTTAACCAATCTCTCTATTACTGACATTGCCTCAGACAACGAAAACTTAGATGTTTGTCTGTGGTGGTCAATGTCAAACACCTGTATGGTGGCCGAGGACTGCCACTAAGTTTTGAGGTCCATTTTTGGTTTTTTTAAGCAAATAAATGTGAAACAAAACGAAAATAAAATTTAAAATCAAATACAAATGCAATGCCATATAAAAGAAAATGCAAATAAAGTCAAAGTCAAATGCAATTAAATGTAAAACAAAAAGCAAAGTACAAATCAAAATCAAACTTGATTCAAATTAAAATTGAATACATTTTTAAAAGAGGATCTAAATTCGAAGTTTAAGTAAATTAAAATTGAATACACTTGGAAAAGATAATGTAAAACAAAATTAGTGGCAGCGCTCGGCCATGCGAAAATTTACTTTCGTTTGAAAAATTATTTCACATGGCCGAGCGCTGCCACTACCATGATGCTTCGCGCGCTTCAATGCTTCGAGTACCGGAGCAACTACAGAACTCACGGCCAAATTTTGAGTGCTTGTCGGTGGCTCGCCGGCTGGACAGTCGCTTCAGAGCTTTAAGAACGAGGTAGATATACTAAAGAGTGGCTCGATAGCTCGCCGGCTCTGCAGAGGCTTGAGTGCTGAAGAACGAGGTAAATATGTTTTGGAGAGTGGCTTGGTGACTCGATGGCTCGGTAATGACTGGCAAGCCACCGAGTTGGGAGAAAAACCCTACAAAATTGGTCCTAGCCTGTATCTTGTAGTGAAGCCGAATCGATAGTAGTCTCAGCTTCGCAGCCCAGTTTCCGTTGCGTGACATCTCAATAAACTAAAGCGATTAGCCAGCCACCGAGCCGCACTGAAGCGACTAGCGAGCTGGCGAGCTTTTAGTGGTCTTAAGTATATCTGTATATCTACCTCGTTCTTAAAGCACTAAAGCGACTAGCGAATCGAACCGGCGAACCACCGAGCCACTCTTTAGTGGTCTTTAGTGTATAGAACGAGGCGAGGTAGAAATACTAGAGTGGCTCGGTGGCTCGCCGGCTCGCTAGTCGCTTTAGTTTTTGGGATGTCACACAACGGAAACCGGGCCGCGAAGGAGACTACCATGGATTTGGCTTAACTACAGGATACAGGCCAGGGCCAATTTTGTAGGGTTTTGTCCCAGCTCGGTGGCTTGCCAGTCATTACCGAGCCATCGAGTCACCAAGCCACTCTCCAAAACATATTTACCTCGTTCTTCAGCACTCAAGCCTCTGCAGAGCCGGCGAGCTATCGAGCCACTCTTTAGTATATCTACCTCGTTCTTAAAGCTCTGAAGCGACTGTCCAGCCGGCGAGCTTCCTCCGAAGCATTGAAGCGCGCGAAGCATCATGGTAGTGGCAGCGCTCGGCCATGTGAAATAATTTTTCAAACGAAAGTAAATTTTCGCATGGCCGAGCGCTGCCACTAATTTTGTTTTACATTATCTTTTCCAAGTGTATTCAATTTTAATTTACTTAAACTTCGAATTTAGATCCTCTTTTAAAAATGTATTCAATTTTAATTTGAATCAAGTTTGATTTTGATTTGTACTTTGCTTTTTGTTTTACATTTAATTGCATTTGACTTTGACTTTATTTGCATTTTATTTTATATTGCATTGCATTTGTATTTGATTTTAAATTTTATTTTCGTTTTGTTTCACATTTATTTGCTTAAAAAAACCAAAAATGGACCTCAAAACTTAGTGGCAGTCCTCGGCCACCATACACCTGTGCGTATGGATACAGAAGTGATGACAGTTTACGAAATGGCCCTGTGTTGGCGACTACACTGTTTGCTCTGTTTCCACTGTCACAAATAAATAGGGAACGTCCCATACATGCGATACCGTGAAGGGAACAAAATCTGGCTGATGAGGGAACACCATCCCATTTACTGGATCGTTAACTTTTCCAGAAAAGACCTCCACCCTCGCAGTAATATCCGCATGAGAAACGATTCATGCAGTATAGTTCCCACACGAGGCAAGAAGAGACTGTTGTCTACAAGGCACTCCAGAATGAGACGAAATAAGGGCCGAAACGATTGTACATAGCAATGTTTCAAGATTAGCGTGAACACAGCTAACACAGCGGAGCGCACAGATTTCAAATTATGAGGCGGGTCTGCCATGGGAAATTGAAGAGGGTAAAGGCCTTTTTCTCCTCTTAATAACCTTTTGAAGAGATTCACAACCGGAACACCAGCCAAGTTGCAAAATTCAGAAACTCTGATATCTGATCTTTTTCGAGCTAATTAGAACAAGGTCTTGCTTCCTGCTCGATGCCATTCTTTGAATCTCGCGTTAAGACATGCATCGCAAAGGCGTTTATTTATTCAGTAATCTAGATCGCACTTATGAGAACACTCATTTGTCGTCTGGCCCAGTATGAGGCATGCTTGTATAACTTGGCAGCCACCTTGCGAAACTTCGTAAAACACAGCAACTAGTCCAGACACTTTATCGTCCATTGACGTAAGGTGCACTTCTAAGGCTTGTGTGTTAAACTTGCATGATTTCATGATATGGGCTACTATCTCTGTGTATGACTTAACTAACAGTTTTTTTAACTTCATCTGCCAACTTCACAGGTGGATCCTTTAGCCCGATAATACCATTAGCCTGCTAAAGCTGAAGACCTGGTTTGATAGCCATATCATCACACGCTGTAGCAATAAGAAAACCAACCACAGCCTAGAGTGCCCTTTTAAACTGACTGCTTCAGTTCCTTTCAGTTGAAAGAGCATTCGACACACATTATCAATTTTAACACCGTCGATCACATGGGGCATTGGGTTCACAGCTGAAATGGCTTGGGGTGAAAGAGCCGCAAAATTGTGACTTCCTATCAATTCAGCTAATGGCATACTGACCAGATGATCCTTAAAGTTTCCTTTCCCGTAACCACCGACACCATTGAAAAAAATGCATTGCTCCTTTTCCATAACAGCTTATGGCTCTGGAGCAAAATGCATCGCAAAAGTCCATAATGGACTAAATACCACTGTCGACATGAAGCAAATCAATATAGCGCACGAATTAATCTTGCATTCCAGGATCATTCTTTGGGTTTGGGTGGAGGCAGATCATTCTCTTACTTCTCTGTAAAATCGTTTCTTCTTTGCCCAATTAAAGTAAGAAGCAATGATATATCTTACTCCTGATTTTTCTTTGAAATATGGCAGTGTCAAAATTTTGTTTATTGAATTCTTTAAACGAAATTTTCTTATCACATGGATCATACAGACATTTGATGGCTGTTTTGGACAGTACTTCAGCATTCAGACGTCTTGCTCTTCCCTATTCTATATCACTCAATATTACAGCATTGACAAACCGACCTGATACACCGCTGACACATCGACACCACCAGACAACGTCCACGTGAATCAGAGTTCATATGTTACCATAATAGGACATTTGACAGAAAAACTGTCAAAATGTCAAATGACTGTCAAGTTGTGTTGCAAAAAAAGGTTGAAATAGTTCCACCCGGAAGTTTTGCAGGGCGACGTTTTGCGTCTTTTGAGGATTCATCTTACACATTGTCGATTTCGCCAAAAAAAAAAGCTACTGAAAATGTATCACAAGATACATAATTATAACCAAAAGAAAGTGTTATTCGTTATTCATCCGGTACAACTGCGTTATTCATCATTCCTGATTTTCCAAACCCAATTATTCATTATTCATTTTTAATTTAAGGAGGCTCGAAAGGTTTTTTGACCGCGCGAAGAGTGGATCCAAATGGATGTATCCCGTGCGTGTTCTTACGCGATCCTCCCACGAAGTTATGATGCGCGAGCGGTGGGAGTTGTAAACAACAATGGCGGCCTCAAATGAAAAAGTAAATCTGTCTTCTGAAGCTGAATGCGGCTATTTGCGGAATAAAAAGGGGAAGTTTGCTTCTAAAAAGAGCGTTGAGAACAGTGTACTTTCCGTCAACAAGATGACTCGGGCAAGAAAGTCAGCAAAGAAGCGTCGTCTTGAGGATGAATATGGAATCCTGAATCCGGAATCCGGAATCCGGAATCCGGAATCTAGACTCAACTGGAAGGAACAAACCAAGTCCCAGACTAAGTCTCCACTCCTGTCACCTACCCCCCCCCCCCCCCCCGTAAGACATTTACCGTCTTCTTCGGATCTTTTATTCCTCTTATTAATTACAGTGGCGAATGCTATTAAAATCATGCTTCGGATGCACATTTTGTGTCGCTAAAAGTAGTTAGTTGAATAGTTGACAACCTGTCAATCGCATATGAGCAGAAACGAATAAATTTACCTTAAAAAGCGAAACTATTCTTAATTGTTTTAATAACGAGCAACTTTTGAGAAACCTTTTGATCTTTGATCAACTTTTTGAAAACGACAAGCAATTTTTAGAAAAGCAACTTTTAGCGAAATCTCAAGCACCTTTTTGATCATTCACTGGCACTGAACTTGTAGATGACCGTTCCGGTGGTACTCGATGTCCAAGATAAATCTCCCCATGAAGCTTTGTGCCTGTCATCATCATCATCATCCCCTTATTTCAATAATTTAAAAATTACAATTTAGAGAAATACACAACCCGCATGTAGCAAAGCTAATCGAGGTGGGTTGTGTAACTTACGATCAAATTCGATCAAAACGCCACCACTTGTATACATCTCTCGCTTCTAGCGGGCTTCGACAAAGTTTACCGATCCCCCACTGATCCCTTACTGATGCCCTTACTGATCCCCCTTCTGATCCCCTATAAAATTCACTGGAAAAAGTTAAACAACAACAACAACAAAAAAAAAAGGTTTTCAGACTTAATAAAGTTCAAGGATAAATTCTGGCTTACGTCAGAGTTCAAAGATGGTGGAAACTTGGTCCGATGGAGGACCTACTTAGATAAACTCGTTTCACCGTCATTACAAGTACCCCAGCTCTCTTCTACGATAAACGAGCGCAAAATCAATTAAAGCATCAAGTATGTTATCCGTGCCTACGAAAAGCCACGATAACGGCAACAACAAAGACAGAAAGAAACGAAAACAGTTCGACGATGAACACACACGGAACGACACTGCAACCGGATGTTGATTGGATCGCCTTCCGGTTTGTTATGTCGCTCGCTTGACGCTTGTGTTTATCTTCCAACCGAATTTATCCTTGAACAGCTTCCTTTAACTTTATTCAGCCTCAAATCCTTTTTTTTTTTTTTTTTTTACTTTGTCGTTTTACTTTTTCCAGTGAATTTTATAGGGGATCAGTAGGGATCAGTAAACGGGGGATCAGTGTTTTGTCGAAGCCCCGCTCCTCGCTTGTTCGAAGTACGAGGATCCTTACTCGCAAGGCAATCAACTTGCGAATGTTACAGAAAAAATGAAAAGTAAAAATTATAAACATCTTACATTTATTTACATTATTATAGCCAAACAACTTGCCTAGTAAGTGAATTACGTGTTTCATACAAGCTGGTCCTAGCCGAGTTACCTACGGTATATACAAAACAGGAACATTTTGATGTCAACTCAGGAGATAGGCGAAACACAGTGACGGTAGTAGAGTTCGATCATTTGCAGGAACATTTGGTTTCAAATATTGTCCTCAATCCGAGCTCTTTCTGATTTTCTAGATTCCGGAATCCCGAGTCCGGAGTCCGGAGTTCAGATTCTATCTTTTAGATAAACCCACCGAGTAAAATGGCGGTAACCAAGATGGCGACTGACGCAAGTACGTCTCTTGTATCTTATTTTCAGCCTAAAAGTGACTTTTGTTTTACCATAAGGGGGGTAGTCCGCGGAGTAGTCCATAGGGTAGTCCGTGGAGTACTCCGTGGGGTAGTCCACGGAGTGGGGGTCAGTGGGTAGTCCACGGAGCGGGGGTCAGTGTTTTCAACTCTCCCGTAAATAATCCAAGCTAAGTGAAAGTTTATCATTTCCGCTGTTTACGTTTCCATTTGTAACCAGTTATTGCACCGCACGTTACAGAGAGATTTCAACGCATATGCAACAAACGACTACGAACAGAATGCCAGCCCTTCATTATGTCTCTGAATTATAATGCTAGTTAAATAAAGCCCCTATAAAAAGTAAGGAAACAAGCAACACTGACAAAGAAATCTGAACTCAAAAAAACTCGCAGAAAGCTGGTGCCACGCAGTCTGAACTGACATTTTACATTACAACAACAACGTAAATGACCATGCATGCAAACGTTTTAAACTTTTCTGCAAACAATAAAGTACTTTAGTAGCTACTTATGACTGGGGAAATTTTAGCGGAGTCATGAACTTATGTTTGACATGTCGCACAAATAATTGGCGCTCTAGTCGTCGATACATATGCCGGCCTTTCAAAAGAAAAAAGTAGTGAAACTCAAATAGCGATACATCCTGATGTGTCTATAAAATCCCCACTGTCATGTTCTGTTATTTGCTCAAAACAGTTGTACACTCCGACATGGATACTCTTATTAAGCGACTAGCGAATGTTCTCCTGTTTTAAAAATCTCCGCTGTCAACAGTTTGTTTCCACACGTTCTTTGCAGTCTGTCTGCTTACATTAAATTTTCTTGCAACATCACAGTAGCTGCCTCCAAAAAACCCAGATATGTGGTCTCCACCGTTTTGCAAAATGTCTCTATGATGTCCCTTCTAATATCCTCAGACAAGGGTTATAACTTCGACCTGGCTTTGTTTTCAACATCTCTTCAACTCGCGGTGGCCGCTGGCGGGAACAACTAAAAATGGCACCACGTGATCAGTGTTTTGCAAACCGCAGAGCCGAAAAAATGTTATCACGTGACCAGAATTTTTGAATCGCAGACTGAAATTAACGGTCCGTGAAGCGGACTGAAAAAAAGCCCTTGTCCACGGACGTCTGAGATGGATAGTAAATATTACATTGTTTCTCAAGGAGTTCATTCAAAAGGAACTTCAACTTCACGTAAGCTTAATTTTATATGAAACAATTTTAACTCAAACAACTACAATGTACAAATAAGTACACATGCAGTTTAAAAAGTTTAAAACTTGACAAATATACCTGTACAGAAATTGAATGTAATCAGTCACTTCACACTATAAATAAGTTGGTGAAAATGGATAACTTGTCAAAAAAGGCCTGCATTGTATAAATAACAATAGTTTGTACTTGAGAGAGAGATCAGATATGCACTGTACAATACCATAAATCTTGCACAGCTCCTCAGTGTTTGATACCCCAAGACTTCTCCGTAACGGAGGCTGCAGATATTCCAACCAGCTGCATGAAATTTAAGTATTGTTCTGTGAAAGTCTTCCAGTTTTGAAATTCCTTCGAAGTCAACTGAACAACACCTTGAAATCTTCGCCGAACAACAAATTGGGCTGTGTTTATAAGGCACTGTTTAATTGTGAATTTTCCGCTCACGACGCATTGGAAGATGTGAAAGCACTTGGAAGGATTCTGTTTTCTCCGCCACCCGAGCCAAACGCTGAAACTATCATGAATCGTGGAAAAACATCTTTACCGAACGAAGCCCTGCAACAACACAACAAGCAACAGTTCTTGAGCGATGACAAGAAGTTGTTGACACCTTCAGCGGAAATCTCACTTACCTTCCGAATGGCTCTGTAAAGTTAACAACAATCCAGTAGTTGGCAGACTCCAGTTTGGCCTTCAGTACTCTTCAAGAAATTTCAAACTTGGAATAAACGGTCTTTATGGAGTTATATCGTAACTTCTCGCGTCACCAAACCAAATCGTCGAGAATTTCATTGAACAGAAGAATAATTTCCTCAATATTAAAGTATTTCTACGAACAATAAACAAGATCTTTCTCTTTGCTTTGATTTCATATACTTCTGTTAATTCCTCTGGTAATTGCCTTGGTAAGTAGACATGACGAGAGACAATGGTACAATGGCGTCCGATAGAATTTCGAGTCTGTATGAGTCTCGCAACTCGCGCGAATAAGGTCAGCGGTAACATGAAGAGCGCGACCGGAAATAATGATTTGCGCGAAATCTCGCGAACCGGAAATAAAAGGTGCAAAATGATTATCAATTTATCTCAAAAATTTGCTCGGTGACCTATGCTGAAATTTTTCATGCAAATAGCATTCAACTTTATCTAACATTTTAGACATTTAAGAAAAAATCTGTAGAGTAGATGTTTTTTTAATCCTTAAGAGGCTATTTTTCGAATTATCTCCGTTTCCACTCTACAGAATTTTCTAAAATTTTCACAGAAGGTGAATAATATTGCAAATTTTGAAAAACGCTTATAAAAAATATAAGTCACCGAGTTAGTTTTAAAGATAAATTTAAAAAAGTGACTTTTTAGGGGTAGGTCTTTAGAGAGGTATGGTTACCATGACAACGCACATGATGTCAGAAGTTGTCTCAATTGAAACTTTAACAACCGTGTTGTAAGATAACCTACAATTTGTGTAAGTGACTAACAGCAAAAAAATTAATCTTGAATTGTTTTGACATGCATATCAGTGGCCCCTCTGGGCTTCCGTATATCAGCTGTAAGAAATCCTTTCGAGCCTCCTTAAACCCGTTATTCATTATTCATTATTCAGCTTCCACCCCCGATAGAGTATCCTTTAAAAGGCGGGTCGTTAGCAACATTTTGATGTCGTTTTCCGGCGGGAGACTTTCACTCAAGTCACTGAGGTAAGACAGCTAACATTTTCTTTTTATGTGCTGAACCTGTAGCATGTTGTGTTTGACATTAACACACATTCGTTTGCATTCACATAATACCAAGATCCATCAGGGGCACCCAACGAGCCAAATCAACCAAAAGCTGTAGAAAGGCAGTTTTGAGTACCTTGCAGTGTTTGAAGTCTGGTTAAGGGCCCATTGAAGTATCTCGTTGCTAAGGTACACGGTTGCTAACCAAGTGCAATTTCACTTCCGGTCAGCCCAAATTTTTTCGCGCGCTTTCTTCGGCGTAGGCCGGTCGCTGGCTCGTTCAAGTCGCCGGTAACCTTTTTTTGCTTCGTTGCAACAAACACAAGATCGAAAACCTTTTGTTCACATTTTTATTAATTGATTTTCGGAGGCACCCAACGAGCCAAATCAACCAAAAGCTGTGGAAAGGCATTTTTAAGTACCTTACGGTGTTTGAAGTCTGTTTTAAGTGATGTTTTTGTTAGCTAGAAAAATTTCATCTGTTCGGACTCCCTAGCTGAAGTTTTAATTGCCCGAAAATGTTAGGGAACAAAATCTTCCTTTGAGAAAATTCAAGCTGAAATGAACTTTCCACGAACTTTCTAGGGAATAATTTTCTTCCCGAAAATGTTAGCTGACGTTTTTAACTGCCAAAAACAGCAATTATGACCTTTCCGAAAACCTCAGGGGCCATTATTTCCCCATTGCGAATCTTTTAGGCCGAGTGCACTCTTTAAGCGACACCGAATGCCCAAGGCGAACTACTCTCCACCGAACAGATATCTACGAAACTTGTCGTTTGGTGCCCCTGAATTTTCTGCTTTACGTTTACAACATGTGAGTCGTACCTTTATTTTTGAAACTTGAGTGTTCTGCTTGAAAATGTCATCCACGTACGGACGTAAACAGAAAGCCGCAGCGATGGTTGCATGTCGATGGGGAAATCTCGAAAAGGTGACAGTAAAAGATTTCCAGTGTCAGGTTGGAAATCGAAATCTCAAAGATACGGAGACACAAACTGAAATTAGTACTGCGCTATCATCACCTGCAAACTTCAAAAGAAACTCTGTGTCCGCGGCCTTTTTGACCGCTCCGATCTTGCGATAAAACTGTGCGATCCTGTGAACCTGTGTCCGTGAACTGTCCTTCCGAACCTGAGAAACTCCATTGTTTAATAATAACACAAATAAACGAAGCTCTCCCAAGACAGCATGGAGCAAAAGACGGTGAGCATCCTTGAAAGCAGCTCTAGATCACAAGAATTTCACTCTTACATCAAAAATTAATGCTAACGTACCACTTTAACCACTCGATAGAAAGCCTGACTGATAATGGTGAGCTCGAAACCTGTGATGGACAACTTCTCCTTACAACATCAGCCTCGCTTGAGAACCTAGTCAACAGTAATTTAAGTAATCTACAACACCGTGACTGTGAAAAAGAAAGTGATTGTTCGATAAAACAAAACACAGATGTGTCACCAAACCAAATCGTCGAGAATTTCATTGAACAGAAGAATAATTTCCTCAATATTAAAGTATTTCTACGAACAATAAACAAGATCTTTCTCTTTGCTTTGATTTCATATACTTCTGTTAATTCCTCTGGTAATTGCCTTGGTAAGTAGACATGACGAGAGACAATGGTACAATGGCGTCCGATAGAATTTCGAGTCTGTATGAGTCTCGCAACTCGCGCGAATAAGGTCAGCGGTAACATGAAGAGCGCGACCGGAAATAATGATTTGCGCGAAATCTCGCGAACCGGAAATAAAAGGTGCAAAATGATTATCAATTTATCTCAAAAATTTGCTCGGTGACCTATGCTGAAATTTTTCATGCAAATAGCATTCAACTTTATCTAACATTTTAGACATTTAAGAAAAAATCTGTAGAGTAGATGTTTTTTTAATCCTTAAGAGGCTATTTTTCGAATTATCTCCGTTTCCACTCTACAGAATTTTCTAAAATTTTCACAGAAGGTGAATAATATTGCAAATTTTGAAAAACGCTTATAAAAAATATAAGTCACCGAGTTAGTTTTAAAGATAAATTTAAAAAAGTGACTTTTTAGGGGTAGGTCTTTAGAGAGGTATGGTTACCATGACAACGCACATGATGTCAGAAGTTGTCTCAATTGAAACTTTAACAACCGTGTTGTAAGATAACCTACAATTTGTGTAAGTGACTAACAGCAAAAAAATTAATCTTGAATTGTTTTGACATGCATATCAGTGGCCCCTCTGGGCTTCCGTATATCAGCTGTAAGAAATCCTTTCGAGCCTCCTTAAACCCGTTATTCATTATTCATTATTCAGCTTCCACCCCCGATAGAGTATCCTTTAAAAGGCGGGTCGTTAGCAACATTTTGATGTCGTTTTCCGGCGGGAGACTTTCACTCAAGTCACTGAGGTAAGACAGCTAACATTTTCTTTTTATGTGCTGAACCTGTAGCATGTTGTGTTTGACATTAACACACATTCGTTTGCATTCACATAATACCAAGATCCATCAGGGGCACCCAACGAGCCAAATCAACCAAAAGCTGTAGAAAGGCAGTTTTGAGTACCTTGCAGTGTTTGAAGTCTGGTTAAGGGCCCATTGAAGTATCTCGTTGCTAAGGTACACGGTTGCTAACCAAGTGCAATTTCACTTCCGGTCAGCCCAAATTTTTTCGCGCGCTTTCTTCGGCGTAGGCCGGTCGCTGGCTCGTTCAAGTCGCCGGTAACCTTTTTTTGCTTCGTTGCAACAAACACAAGATCGAAAACCTTTTGTTCACATTTTTATTAATTGATTTTCGGAGGCACCCAACGAGCCAAATCAACCAAAAGCTGTGGAAAGGCATTTTTAAGTACCTTACGGTGTTTGAAGTCTGTTTTAAGTGATGTTTTTGTTAGCTAGAAAAATTTCATCTGTTCGGACTCCCTAGCTGAAGTTTTAATTGCCCGAAAATGTTAGGGAACAAAATCTTCCTTTGAGAAAATTCAAGCTGAAATGAACTTTCCACGAACTTTCTAGGGAATAATTTTCTTCCCGAAAATGTTAGCTGACGTTTTTAACTGCCAAAAACAGCAATTATGACCTTTCCGAAAACCTCAGGGGCCATTATTTCCCCATTGCGAATCTTTTAGGCCGAGTGCACTCTTTAAGCGACACCGAATGCCCAAGGCGAACTACTCTCCACCGAACAGATATCTACGAAACTTGTCGTTTGGTGCCCCTGAATTTTCTGCTTTACGTTTACAACATGTGAGTCGTACCTTTATTTTTGAAACTTGAGTGTTCTGCTTGAAAATGTCATCCACGTACGGACGTAAACAGAAAGCCGCAGCGATGGTTGCATGTCGATGGGGAAATCTCGAAAAGGTGACAGTAAAAGATTTCCAGTGTCAGGTTGGAAATCGAAATCTCAAAGATACGGAGACACAAACTGAAATTAGTACTGCGCTATCATCACCTGCAAACTTCAAAAGAAACTCTGTGTCCGCGGCCTTTTTGACCGCTCCGATCTTGCGATAAAACTGTGCGATCCTGTGAACCTGTGTCCGTGAACTGTCCTTCCGAACCTGAGAAACTCCATTGTTTAATAATAACACAAATAAACGAAGCTCTCCCAAGACAGCATGGAGCAAAAGACGGTGAGCATCCTTGAAAGCAGCTCTAGATCACAAGAATTTCACTCTTACATCAAAAATTAATGCTAACGTACCACTTTAACCACTCGATAGAAAGCCTGACTGATAATGGTGAGCTCGAAACCTGTGATGGACAACTTCTCCTTACAACATCAGCCTCGCTTGAGAACCTAGTCAACAGTAATTTAAGTAATCTACAACACCGTGACTGTGAAAAAGAAAGTGATTGTTCGATAAAACAAAACACAGATGTGACTGGCCACAATGCTTAGGCACCAGGCCGCTGAAAATTCGCTCGCCACTTCCGGTGCCGCGAAAAAATTGACTTTTTCTCCCCGAGAGATAATTGTAGTTGCTGGATTTTAAAACAATTCGAAAGAACATCATATTTTCTTGGAATTCAAGCATGGGTTTTGCGACAAAATGAAAAACAAAAAAAAATATGCTCAAAAGAGTGGTCAAAGAAGCACATTTTCCATTCTCATTTTTTTACTTTTTATCATAAGCCAAAACGCATGCTTAAATTTCTTCAAAACGGCTTTTGTATTGTTACTGTACAGAAAATGAGGGTAAAAGGTTTAAGCCATTTAGTTAAAATGCATTTTTCTGTTTCTGGTCACGTGACATTGGGCGTGGTCCGATGACGTCATGTACTGGACCATATTTGCCCCCTATGGGTATTGTCCAAATTTGGTCCAATTGAAGCATACATGTGCAGAGTTATAGCAAATTGATTTTTCCCTAGCAACGGCATCAAAAGATACTTTAATGGGCCCTTAAGGTGATCTTTTCAAAAGCTAGAAGAAGTTGATCTGTTCGGATTTCCTAGCTGAACTTTTAATTGTCCGAAAATGTTAGGGAACAAAATCTTCCTTTGAGAAAATGCAAGCTGAAATGAACTTTCCACGAACTTTCTAGGGAACTATTTTCTTTCCGAAAATGCTAGCTGACGTTTTTGAATGCCAAAAATAACAATTAAGACCTTTCCGAAAACCTTAGGGGCTATGATTTCCCACTTGCGAATCTTTTAGGCTACGTTTTAGATACGAAAATCCGAGTGCACTCTTTAATCGACGCCGAAAACCCAAGGCGAATTACCCTCCACCGAACAGATATCTAGCGAAACGTGTCGTTGGGTGCCCCTGATCCATATAATTTTGAAGTAGTTTTGGGGATGACCCGTTCGCTACATCCGACACAATGCCGATTTTACATGAACTCGTGACTTATCAAAATGAAAGTGGATTTCTGCGTCGTAAATTCGGCATATTGAGGGCCAGCTTTCGGCGCAAATGGAGATTGCGGCTTATTGAAGAGGCTGGAGTTTTTAATGAAAGAACTAAGAACAGATAAAGTTTGATCCCGATTTGAGTTGAGTTTCTTCATTAGGTTCGGATGTCCCCGCTATGCGGGGCTTTTAACAGACACCTTGGCTCCGGGGTCCGGGTAATAAGAAGTTTTTAACACTTGGTAAAATTAATGTTAAATTCCCCGCTAAGTCCTGGGGGTCGGGGGCTGGGGTTTCAATTGACTGATGCAAAAGTAGCTTATGCCAAGTGAAAACGAACGTCGTTTGCACACTACGCAAGCGAACGCAAGCATAAGCGCAAGCACAAGCACAAGGAAAATTTTTGATCCTTGCGTTTGTGCCTGCGCTAATGCTTGAGCTTGTGCGCATCGCTACTGAGTGAAAACCAGGCTTATCTTCTGATATGCATGCAACCAGCCGGTAACGACACTTCGTCAGGGGATTGCGTGATTGCTAGTCCGCAGGAAGGGGAGACTAGACACGACCGGGTACGTTTTGCCCTAAGAGCACTGAAAACGGGTAAACAGTATCCAAGATGGCGGAAGAGTGGTGATGCCTGAACCAAAGAGAAGAAACGCATGTGGTCATCTTTGTCAAGTGGTAAGGCACTTAAGGAAGTAAAATGACAAACTTGGAATTTTTCTGGAAATCTTTAGCTCAGGAAAAATAAGTGTGGAGTAACTGCAGGCAGAATACGCTGCAACATCGAGCCATTTACTGAAAAGGGGTGCAGGCTACTCGAACTTCGCAGTGGTTTGCTACGCCAGGGTTTGCTAAATTAAGCGGTGTATAAGTCTTACTGCATACTAGAGCGACATATAATCACTTATGGCAACTAAGGTTACAAAAGACAGAGCCATCAATTAACCTTAAATTTAGCAATAGTTTCCATTCTAACAATTAAGCTTCACTTAAGTCATGCCTCGTTCACAAGCCATAAATGAAGTGGGTTACACTGGCCCTGTGTCTATATTGGCTCCCAGGTTTTTTTTATAATTATAAAATAAGTTTGATTGTTTCTTTGACTGTCAAAACTGGCTGTCAGTATTGTTATTATATGTTGATAGCTATGTCTCGAAATGTTAAATTACTTATTGCTAATTGGGAGCAACTAATGAACTATAGAATACAGAGCCACGTTTGGAGTGGTGTTACTGAAGTGGCTCGGCAGCTTGGTAGTGGACAATCTTGTACCCAGACTCCTCAGGCTCTTTGGCCAGCAGTTAGTCACCAGGGCCGGGTTGTTCGAAAGCCGATTAACCCTAATCCAAGATTAAAAATTAACCAAAGAGTTTATTTCTCTATCCACAAACGTTGTTCAACGCTGATATTCTACACAATTTTAGATTAGAGAATGTCAATCCTGAAAAGCAAAAATTAGCAAAAGAAACTTTCATACAAAAGTCAAAAACTGCAACCAAAGTTTACGCTAATCCTGGATTAAGCTAATCGGCTTTCGAACAACCGGGCCCAGGAGAGACTTCAAGATAATGGCAAAACATCAAATTTTTTGATTGGCTGGCCTGTAACGGCTTCCATTGTTTTACCCCAGATTTTCTGGGAAAATGGCAGTCCATTATCCCAAAGTCTTACTCTAGCTCCTGGCGACTTACTGTTGGCCAAAGAGCCTGTCAGGACTTTGGGTACGAGATTGGGTAGTGAAGCGAAGATGTCACAGTACAGGTTAGGTGCTGGTTAGGTGTTCTTGTTAGTTACTTGATGACTTGGAAGCTTGTCAGTGACTCTGGCGAGCTGAGGTATCTTTATAAAGTAAGGTCATTTTTAATTCTTCTTTATAGGCCAGCTGGTTCTTAATTCAATAAGGCACCAGGTTGGTTAAGGATATTTCCAGGTTCAGCATTTAAACCTAAAGTGCAATAATGGAGTTTGAAACATTGGGAAAAATCACTGAAAATTTGGAAGACATTTCGAAGCCAATTAAAGCTGTGGAGGTATGCAAACCTTAGTATTATTGACTGAATGTCTTCTGTGTTGCAGTAATTACTGGTGGAATCATTTGTGACCCCTTAAAAAATGTATCAGCAAGCCCTTTAAGATGAAAGTGAGATCCCAACGCCAAGCCTGGATGGTGAACAGTCCGTTTACTTTAATATATCCATGCCATCGGCAGGAAAGTATCTAGCTGTTCTTTTCAGAACTAAGTCAATGACCAATATCGTTTGTCTTTTTTCTGCTCAAAATCGTAATATCAATCATAAAATTTTGTTGCCTGCAAATATTTGTGTATAAGATGTGACATAATTTTACTGATAATTTTCAGCAGAAAATGAGAATTTCTGTGTGAAAACAGTGTGTCCTGTTGTCAAAAAAACTATGGTAGTATGTTTAGTTACAAAGAACAAGTAATCAGTTGTATGAAGGTGAGAATTTTATCAAAAATTATTTAAAATACTTGAATGAGCATTGGCATTGTACTCTTGTCAGGTTTAGATGTTTACACAGTCGTCATGTAAAATTCTTTGCTTGCTTTCAGGACAAATGGAAGTTACTTCCTGCATTTTTGAAGGTGATGAAAGTTTGACGTGTTTCTTAAGGGGAAATCCCTACTGATTTGTGCTCTCAGTTCAACTATTTTATTATTGTGCATGCACGTTATATTTGTGTGGACATGGTCTCCTCTGAAGTGAACTTAATATGGAAATGGATACTACTTTCCCATTTAAATGAGTAGTTTGTGATGTGTAGCCCTTGTATCTGTAAGGTTATATATGGTTCAATTGAATTATTCTTTGTTTAAATTTTTCCCCCTTTGTTTTTGGGTATGGTAATGTATGATAATTAGTTTAAAACATACTTTAGGTGTGATTAGATGTTGATTTAATTGTTTCTGTAAATATCTGTGCCATAAGCAACAACAACAACAACAACAACAACAACAACTTAATTGCACATGAAAAAGTTTACAAGTAATAAATTAAAGTAAACTAAAAAGGAAGAAAAAATTTACCCAACCCGCAGTTAGGTTAAGCTAATTAAGGTGAGAGGTTAAACTTACTGGAAAAGATTCATACAGATGCCACTTTACAGGTCAAGGGATTGGTGAAGCAGCACATTGATTCATTCAACTATTTTATCAATGTTGATGTGAGTAGATCATCCTTAAAACTTCCATTTTGTTGTGTTGACCTAGGGTTTACACTTTCCATTGAACAAAAATCACTGGTACAAATGTTCGAAATTTTCGCTGGTCGACCACTGGTTCTGACCATGTCCTAGAATTTGAGGTCACTGCATTGGCATGCTGGAGCTATTATTGGATTTTTGCCTCGTCCATGTGAGCTCACTTTTGGTAAGGAGAGTTAAACTGGCATCTAACGTGAACAGAACACAAAAATTTCAATAATTCTTGAAATACCATTAAAGAGGGTACACTCAAAACATATTCCTAAATTTTCAAAAACTTTTCCCAGAACTTTGCTTGTTCCTTTCAATTTTGGACTGGAAATCTTGAAAATTTTGGTCGAATGGAAAGTGCCCCTACTGTCAGGTGGTATAATATATCTACCGTGCATTTGTATTTACTGTAATTGTAATGTGGACCATGACATTGACTTGTATATTGTATGTTGTATTGGGATTTCCACCTCAAGTACAAACTTGTTATGAACAATAGTTCAGTTTTGTCCCAAATGATGTCCCATCAAGATGCGTCAAATAAATTCTATAGTTATGTGTCATACAGGCCCTGTGAGGACATTTCAGGCTAAGAATATTTATCTCTGATTTTGGAGACTGATTAAATTGAATTGCAAAATGAAAGAAAGTGCGTGCACGCTTCATTGTATTGCTACAGTCAGTGAGTTGTTTGATGAGTTCTGATAATCATACTTGCACTTTTGAATGTACTCAACATATTTGGAGATAATCTGCATTGACCTTTCTTGTAGATCAAGAAGATTGTCAAGGCTAACGATAAGATAACCACAGATGCCGACCCAGTGTGGTATCTGAAGTAAGCAAATAATTTTAATGCTATCTACAAAGCTACATGTACATAATAGCTGTTATATTTATGTGATAATTATAGTTACATTGTGTATAGTTATTAGTAAGTGTATTTGTAGGTCAATTTTTTAGGTAAGGAGAATGAAATTATTTATGCCACACCTGTCACTATCCACAGTCACTGTCCACAGTCATTTCTTGAACTAGCAGGTTTTTATGTGTGATATGTAATATAGGGTTGGGAAAGCCATGCTCCAGTTCTAAGTAGGTGATACATGTTTACCATTTCTTGCAACATAATGTAACTATAGGAGTATTATTTCTTGTACAACATAGCTCTTCCTAAAAGTTTATTCCAGAAGATTTTTTGTTGGTTAAACTCATGACAGTAATATGAATAATTATTGTTACAGTATTAAAAATTCATTTTACCATACATTAATGTAATTATAGAGTAACTTTTTGATCTTCCTACTCTGACTTACATTTTCGTTATTTTTCGCAAACACTTCTCTAGGAAAAGTTAAAGTTAAAGTTAAAGGACTGACTTCAGCAACATTTATGAATGATGTTTTGGTCCTCATGTTGCTTTTTTTTTAGGTACCTCAATATCTATGTTGGCAGTCCTGATGTGGAGGAGTCTTTCAATATCACCAAACCCATCTCACCTCATGAGGCAAGTCAATTCAAATGACTTTCACTTCACTGTTTAGAGGTTTGGTTGTTTCTTGAGGTAACATTTGGACCCCTTGACCTACAGCTGTACATGTTGTGCTGTTTTAGCAGTTTGTATCTTTTTTTACTTGCATTTGTTGAATCAAGTTTGAAGTTTATTTATTCACAAAAATACATAGCAGTCTGAAAACTGAATTGCATACTTACATTAAATAAAGTTACACAGATCTAATAATTATAATTGTAACTATTTTAATCTATCTAATTTGAAAAAAATATTTTAGTGCCGTCTGCGAGATATGACATATTCAGCACCCATCACAGTGGACATTGAATACACTAGGGGTAGTCAGGTGAAGTAATGATTACTTCTAATAATGATTCATAATAAATATGTCTTGTCCAATAAGTAAAAATCTTGTAAAAGGTTGCTATATGCCACAAATTCAAAAACAAAATTATCATCTCTGTACTTAAGGATTTTGGTTTGATGGTTTAGCAATACCATTTTTTGTAGCAAATGAGGACCTTGTGATCCAGATATTTTGCCATTGAAATGTGGGTGTGCAACGGTTGTATCTCATAACCTGTAGATGACAATTTCCATTTAATTCATCAATCACTGAGAGATGAGATTGGGAACTGGTGCCTTAAAGGCTGGAAGGGAACTTGTCAGGTATGGCCATGAGGTATCCATGGCAACCTTATGAGTGGGACCAGCCCTGCATGCAGCTGCTAACTGACACTATCACGCTGAAAGAAATTATTCAGGGAGGGAGTGTTGTGTGACATCCCAAAAATGGCTATGAAGGAGACTAGACTCTGGTCTAATAATTGCTGAAACCAATAAGCCAAGAGAGTGGTTGGGTTGGGAGCAAAAATCTGCAAAGATTTGTTGACATTCAAAGTCAGCAAATGATTCAAAATGACCACCACAAAAGCAATTTACATGCAATTTAAGTCCTGAAACATGATGCTTGCCTCCGAGGCAACTTTGCAAGTATTGTACAATATTATTAATTTTTTTAAATTGAAGTTCCTTTGTTACTGAAATTGTGATAATTATAACCTATTTATCGAGAGTCAATAATAATAATCAATTAAAATGGTTTAGAAAATTTCAGACAGAAAACACCTGTTTATAACTACCGGTATGTTACTTTAATTTGTAACTTGTTGTGTTGCTTTTTAGAGAGTGGTGAGGCACAACTTACCAATAGGCAGGTATGCCAAGTTAAAGTCACTGCTTCTCTTCATCATGTTTATTTGCATTAGATGATCAAGTAGACCTGTGATATGGAAAATGCATAGAACTGATATAGCTCTCACAAGGATTCAAATGGAATTAGTTTGGTTCATACTTTTGTGCAATTTTATTCTTTTGTTGCAAGAATGCCTATTATGCTTCGGAGTTCTAACTGTGTATTGACGGGAAAGAGCCCTGCAGAGCTGGCTTCTCTCAACGAATGTCCAATTGACCCCGGTTAGTATGTCATTATTAATTCCTACCTACAGACACAGTTGTGTGATCATCTAATTCTGATCAGTAATTATGGTCAGAAGTCAAAGCACTGAGAATGAAAAAAATAGGTTTAAATTATACATTATGTACATTGCAAGTTTTAGAGTGTATTCCAAGTACTTACTTGTAATATTTTCAAGGCTACATGTACATGTATATGTCTTGATTGTTTTATTACTTTAAACCATATGTACATGCTAAGCCAGACTGCACACTGGTAATTCAAGGCAGCTAAGAGTATAATTCAATACTTCTCCTCCTGGATTATTCTTGATAGCAGCAACTTGGAATTTGTTTGAAGAAACATAATATTGATATCCAACAGGAATTTGCTTTATACCCTTAAAACGTTCTCTTCTAGGTGGTTACTTCATAGCCAATGGAACAGAAAAGGTTATTTTAATTCAAGAACAGCTATCAAAGAATCGTATCATTGTGGAAGCTGACAAGAAAGGGAATATTGGATGTTCTGTGACAAGGTTTGTTAAACACCGTTTCCCTTCCTAGCATGCTTTAGTGGGCATATATGTTGTGGTTCAATTTTATCCTTGCTTTAATTTATTTCCCTTTGTTTTAAACTAATAATCATACATTACCACACATAGCCACACCCAAAAACAAAGGAAAACAAATTTTAACAAAGGATAAAATTCAGCCACACCATATGTATGTTACATTATCCCTAAAATTACTTAAAATTACTTTAAGACAATTAATTAAGTTCTTACTACAATGACTTTTTTACAGTTCCACAGCAGAACGAAAAAGCAGGACAAATATTGTAACAAAAGGAAACAAGTATTGTTTAAAGCATAATGCTTTGTCAGAGGTAAGAGTACTGGGCCAAGATGTTTGAAGCCTTTTTCAGCACTAATCCTGTATTGACTTTGATCAAAAGCTGCATGTATTGGGTGCTTTGGTAGTTATACTGAATTATCACAAGTCATGCTTTGAACAACTCTGTTCTGAAGTTTAAATAATCCATTCAAATTTATATTTATTTTTTATATTTGTTATAAATTATAACAAAACAGGTTTCTTTCCCAGGGTTGCAAAATTAGTGTAAAGTACAAGCTTTTGATTCCGTTGCAGAATTTATCTTTGACTGATAGATAAAGATTCTGCGATGGAATCAAAAGCTTGACATGTGCTTTATACTAATTTCATGATCCTTAAGAAAAGTAATATAAAGTACCTGTTTTGCTATATATTAGTTATGCAACACTTTTGAGTGGTGTACCGTTGAATATCCCACGAGTCACTTGTATTTTCTTGGTATACACACGAGCCTTTAGGCGAGTGTGTATGCAAAGAAAATACAAGTGACTCGTGGGATATTCCACGGTATACCACGAGAAAGGGTTGTATAACTATTTTATACCATGCCGTACAGTAGCCAGCAAGGCCAGCATAAGCGGGAATCTCAAAGCACGATGGTCCGAAGGTTGAGTGTGATACCATTGAATTGCATTGATTGATGGGAAGGTTCGATGGAATACTGATGAATAATTATACAACAGCTGTCCTGCATTCTGATTGGCTGTATTTTTTATGGCATGGTATAAAATTCAGTATGACAGGATCAAGAACCAATAATCATCTAATGTATGTCCTCTTTCTAAGTCATATGCATAGCAGCTACATGGGTCAGTGCACATTTTTTTAATTATTAAATATTAAGCAGTTTGCTTGCTGTAGAGTGACTAGAAAATCACTCGCCATTGTGGAACAGCACCAAACCATAATTCTCATAAGTATAACTGATAATTAATAATTCTCAGAAACAATTTGTCATGAATAGGATGAGTACAATGTATATTATTTTATGTATTACTGAAATATTGTTAATTCAGTGGTTGTATGCGTGTGAATCTTAAGAGTATAATTTACATAATCTTCAAGGGACCAATTTTTTGGTCAACTGTATTTTGCATATGGTTGGGGTTTTCTTTGATTTACTTCTTCACTGGTCAGAAAGGTTGTATCAAGTTTGTCAAGGCAGATTAAAGGGTTGTTTGAAATGGAAACTGTGGATTTCCTGCACAATGATAGTATGTACTCACTGATATTTGCTCTAATTTAGGACGTTCCTGTTGTGGTGGTTTTTAAAGCCATGGGTATTGAATGTGAACAGGAGATAGTTCAGATGGTTGGTTGTGAAGAGGAGGTCATCTCTACCTTTGCCCCATCACTGGAGGAGTGCCATAAACTCCATATCTACACACAACTACAGGTATAAAGGGTGGCAGAGCTGTTGTTAAGGGCTGGGAGACTGAGTATTTCCCCCATTATTTTGAGTTGAGCCTGGGTACCAGTACTTTGATGAGAAAACAGTCTAAATTATACTAATCAACCAATTCTTGGCATTTTTCTGTATTTCTTACTGGAGTTTTCTATCAATTTACCAGAAATGTACAGCTGTAGCAACTTAAATAGGGTTGCCTGTATTTTCTGGTTCAGTAATTATTTTACGAGAGGTGATCTGTCATGAAGACCTGTCCTGAGTTTAGAAAAAGAGGGACTTTAAATGTGATATGCAACACCTAGTATTCTGAAAACATTTCGGACAATTTAATAAAACTCCGTACATATACATGTACTTAGTGATCAATGAAAAAATTATGCATGCAATTTACTGCAAAGAATGACAGGGTAAAAGTGTGTATTAATTTTTGTTTGGGCAGGCTTTACAGTATCTTGGATCTAAGGTTCGTCAGCGAGCCACGTGGGGCAAGAACAGGACAAAAGTGGAAGAAGCTAGGGAGCTTTTAGCTGGAGTCATGCTTGCACATGTTCCGGTAAACGTTTCAGGAATAATTGTTTTTGTATAAGGCAAAGGAAAACTCAAGTGGGGCCACTAACCTGTTAGAATCTAACTTAATTTACTGTGTTAAGAACATGCAGCTACTTATTCAAAACTAAAACTAGAAATAGAAATGAGAGTGGGCTTTGATTTCAATCCAGCTTTCATCTGCAGATTTATTGTTAGATTCAGCAGTATGAACAGCTTACCTTCGTTCTACATAGATTTTCAATGAGAGTGAGTGATAATTGGTATCCAGATTGCTTATCTAATGAATCGCATGTCGAGACACTCACCGCTGGAAACCGAGCCTCAACATAACCAACATCTGCTGAATTAGTCAGTTAGTTTCAGTGTTTGAAAAAGAAAACAAAGTAGAAAAAATAGCTGTTTTGGTGTTTCGTTTTGCTGTTTGCGGTTTAGTAATGCCTGTTAGAACTGTGTACAACAGTACATAGAAATTCAGTGAATGCCACTTTTTTTACTGCTTTACTTAAACCTGGTGCTAACCTTATATATCCTTAACTAGTTTGTCGCAACGGAAAATTAAAGTGACAGCTCTCTAACAACAATAATATATTAAGATTTCTTTTGAATTGCTGATCAAATAGATTAATAATTAATCTATTTGATCAGTAATTCAAAATAAATCTTAATATATTGTTGTTGTTAGAGAGCTGTCACTTTAATTTTTCTACTGGTTAACACTGTTTACCAGTAGCACCATTTTAAACCAATGTGATCGTTTTTATATTGGATGTGTAAATGGAGTGAGGTGAATGAAGGGAATACCATATACCAATATCATGATGCAGTACAGTGTCTTTTTTAGAGGCCTCGAGCATTCAAATTCAATAAATATTTACAACTGTAAGAGTTCACTATCATTATAGTAAATTTTTCTAAGAAATGTATCAGATACAGATTGCTTTTCAAGATGTTTTCAAAACATTGCATTTGTGCTAAATTCAGTTTGGTGCGTCTGTTCATGAATCCAGTATTTCAATCCAGTTTGACATCTTTTTGTCTCATTAGCATTGGCCATGTGTTACACCATGAATTGAACCACAACAGCACTTCACCTCAGCTTTTAATCTGAGGATATTCTTTTAATTCTTTTCAGGTAGTCAAGTATGATTTCAAACCCAAGTGTGTATTTTTGGCTCTTATGGTTCGAAGAGTCATACTCGCTTCTAGTGATGAGGTACATTTAACTTAGCATTGATTTCTGAAATGAACAATAATTGGCTAATGCATTGTGCATTCATCAAGATATGAAGCAAGTGGGAAGTTTGGAGAGGACAAAAGATGTGTAAGACACTGAGAACAACTGTAGCTTCTTGAGTGCTCTCCAAACTTCCCGCATGCTTCATATCTCAATGAACGCACAGCTGATGCATGAATAAATGTGGTAGTTTAACGCTGACATCATCAACATGCACAATGGGAATATGAAGCATGCTTGTCCAGTTGAATTTGATGACACAAATTTCCTAGCTATGTTATAAAGCAAGTTTAAGAATTGGCAATTGAAATCATACTCTGGATGTTGAGCACCTTTCAATAGTCCTAATAGTGGTGGCTCTAAATTATGTTTTTTTACCTACATGTATAGTGTCCAGGTTAAAACAATAACTGTTGTTTTCTTACAACTGTGTCAGTAATGTCAGCCTAGTATAATGTGCAGGAAAAGTCACTGTGATCTCATTGTTCCCAATGATTACTTTCGCAGTGACTTTTGCACCTAATGTATCCTGTAAGGCAACAAGGTCTTGATGCCAAATAACAAGAGTAGTTTAATTAAGGAATATGAAACCACAAAACAGTTGATAATTAACTTAAGCTATGGATTTTGTATTTACTGTAACAAGAAGATTAAATCATTTTAAATTGTACCATCAAACTGAACTCTAGGCAACCAATTGCATTCATGACTGTACATTCATGACCTAAGACTACTGTTTGCCATCTGACAGGCTCAAGTGGATGATCGTGATTACTATGGAAACAAGAGGCTTGAATTGGCAGGACAGGTAAGTCAATGAAACATTATAATGCACTGTTTTGAATGGTACAGAAGAACATGCTCTTTTAAAAATAATAATAATAATAATAATAATAATAATAATAATTATTATTATTATTATTATTTTTATTATAAACATGAAGAAAACTTTATTTAATTATAATAATAATGATAAATAATTAAGCAAAATTATTAAGTTATGAACTTTGAGAATAATAATAATAATACTAATAATAACCACTTTATTTAAGTCTCATATTTTTCCAGCCTAGCACAGAGATGCTCTAGATACTGCTTTACTAATTTAGGAGACTTTTTATCAAATCAACTCTAAGTCAAGTAGAATCAAATCAAATCAAAATTAATGGCTTGGGGAGCAGAGTTGGCGCAGTGGTGAGAGCGCTTGCCTTCCACCAATGTGTCCCGGGTTCGATTCCCAGATGCGGCATCATAAGTGGGCTGAGTTGGTTAGTTCTCTACTCTGCTCCGAGAGGTTTTTCTCCGGGTACTCCGGTTTTCCCCTCTCCCCAAAAACCAACATTTGATTTCATTTGATTTATTTAGAGTTGATTTGATTTAGTCTCCCCAATTAGCAGCTGAGAGCATCTGTGCTCGGCTAAGTACATTTGAGACTGTAATAAAGTGATTATTATTATTATTATTATTATTATTATTATTAATGGCTTAGAACTGTGAAAATGGGAAAACCTGAATACCAGTTTAAGGCCAGCCCTTTGATTCAAATTTATACAATCATGTAGCAAATATTCTTGAATCTTGAATTGTTGTGATTGTTGATTGCTAACCTCTGTGGGCCATATGGTGTGCTTGCAATCAAATTGTCTACCCTTGTTTCCTTACAAGTCATTCACTCAGAACTTTGTTTGGCTCTGTACGTTGTCAGTGTACAGGTACCTTTACAAAATGTTCCTGTTGTGAGATGAGAGATTGGTGGAATTACTTATTTGCTGCATAAATCCATGTTAACTTTATTTGTGGTTCATTAATTTTTACACTGTACCTATGACATATGAGTGGAGATGTTAATGTTTCTTTGTTTACATTGCAGATGCTTTCTCTTCTTTTTGAGGATCTGTTCAAGAGATTTAATGGAGAGGTAAAATAAGTTACACCCAACTGTCATCAGGAAAAAGACAACAACAACAACAACAACAACAACAACGATGATGATGATGATGATGATGATGATCCTAATCGTTGTCAAATTGCTGGGATGCACAGAAAACCACCTTGACAAGGCCCGTAAAGACCTAGCCCTTGAGACTGATTGTCGCTGTAACAGCCTGCAAAAGACAGCAGTCCTGGCTTCGGCAAAGATTGTTAATTTTCTAGGCATAGAGGACTGGTTGTACTCTGCGTAGTGGATTTACTACCCAGTGCAGCAGCAACTTGTACTGTGAGAAACTTGAATGTCATCATCATCATCATCATCATCATCATCATAATTAACCAGCAAGAAGAGCAGTTCCCATGACTAGCCATCTTGTGAAGATTTCCAATTTGCTAGGCTTAGAGGACATGTTGTATTCTGCCTAGTGGATTTATAGCCATTGCGGCAGCAACCTGTACTGTGACAAACTTGAACATTATAGTAATAATAACAGCAGTAAGATTTTGTTTGCTGTTGTAGTGGTGGTGTGATACACAAATTGAAATTGTTTACTCTGTATATTATTATTGCATGTGTAGCAAATTTTCTTTCCTTCATAATCGTGAGGCCCAAAATTGAAAGTTGCTGGTTTTGTCAAAACAAAAATTCCCCTTACCTAAGGTGGCTCCTGTTTTGGATTGCCAGCCATGTTTTAATGAGTTTGTGATTCATTAAAGTGAAATAGTTACATGTCTTTTAGTTCTTTTATGGGCATTTTTAACTTAAACCTTCTATTGTTGTTAAGCTTAAAAAGATTGCTGACCAGACAATTCCAAAGCCCAGGGCTGCACAGGTAATGGAAGACTTAGTCAAAGGATACAAGTCCATCATGCATCTTTTTCATGTTCATGTTACATGTTCAGGAAGTCAGAGATTCTGATAAGCAGTCTGAGAACAAATTTTCAGATTGCTATAATATTATTACGGTGGTTTCAATAAGCACTGACATCCAAGGAAAAGCGTCAGCTACTTCGATCAGAGACGTCGGCTACTTTTGCCCTAAATTGAAGTAATTAAAGAACAATTCTTTATTTTTTCTTTCATGCCGTTGCCTACTCTACTCCAACTAGCTGCCCACTTCAAATTTTATTGAAACCCCTGTTATTAGGATTGACTGGCTAGAAGAGCAGTTCCCATGGTTAGCCATATGTTTTAGCATTGTGTATGTCAACATTCTCTCTGTGGATGTTCAGGCTTTACCTTTGCAAACTTCTGACATCTCTCATGCAATGGTCAATGGCATACAATGAAGTTATTATTAATTTATTTGTTTCTTGGTTTTAATTCAGTTTGACATTGTGAAGCACATGCGTCAAGATCAAATAACAACTGGACTTGTTCATGCTATCACTTCTGTAAGAACTCTTTGAAACTTCTCTTTTGTAACTCTATTTTGTGTAACATATTTCCTTGAATTCATAAGCGTCCAGACACTTATTAATTATGTAAAATTTCGGCCAAAAGAGGGGGCACTTATTCGCTGGAGGGTGCTTAATCAAAAGGGGAACTTATTAAGTTTTTCTTGAAGCAAATTGGCTAATACACATACTGTAAAAGAACTCTGCAAGCAAAAGGACATAGAAATAATTATTGGAAGGGACTTACGGAAATAGACTGTTCTCATACATACACTGAAGCCAGTGTAGTTGAAGCTCAAAAGATTGCAAATACAGTAAAGTGACAATGGAAACAGGTTTCCCTTGTATGCCTACTATTTGCGAAAGTGAGGGGGAGGGGAGGGGGGGGCGCTTATTCATAATAATACTTCATGATAAACCTATACATCACCTAAAATCGCCCTCTATTGTCATTCTGATTGGATTGCTTTATCAAGGCCTCTGATTGCAGCATTTTACGGGTTCAAACATTTGGTTGGAACATAAGGAAATAAAGATATTCTCTCCCTCTTAAAGTGAAAATCAAACCCAAGCCACGAAAAAAAAAAAAAAGTCACACATTCTGCCATATCTGTTCTTTCCTTTAGTACATAATTTGGCCTGAAATAGCCTGCGTAGCTGGTGGTTTTGTTGCAAGGATAATGAAAGTGCAGCATAAGTTTTCAATTGAAATTGTACCCTGGCCAGCAGTTGAGCTCCATTAATAGATTGGTGGTTTGGTGAGAAAATTTTGTCCCACGTTTATTTATTCATCACAACAGCTGTTACGTCTTTTTACTAAAAATACATGTACTTGATTTCAGGGTAACTGGATCATAAAAAGGTTTAACATGAACCGTGCAGGAGTCACTCAGGTGTGTTCATTATCATTTATGGCAATTGATCTTTGGCAAGAAAACCCATACAAGTAGTAAGATCTTAATCAGTTTGCTTTCTCCAAAAGTATTAAAAGCTATCCTCTATCTCAGCAATATCAAACGTAAGTTTCCGCAATTCTTCTAGCTCTTTCCATTAGTAATCTAGCCTGCAAGCAAGCCCTCTATTGAGGTCTCCGCGAGATTAATTTCGGGCGCGAGTCACGCTAGTGGTGAGCGAATGAGACCCCAGTAGAGAGTTTGCTCGCAGGCTATTACTAATCCGTCCCTCTACTCTCATGTTTTTTTTTCTAATTTTCACTCAAACGAGATGGAGGCTAACTCGATAACCTCGCGGTTCTATTAGCCTTCATGCACAAACTATACACCACCGTCACCTTTAATTGTTATATATGTATTTCTTTTTCTTTCTTTTATGCTAAAAATGTAATTTCAAAACGTAAGTGCAAAATAAAGTGAAGTTGAGTTGAAGTTGAAGTTAATGGTTAAAAAAGAATGACATTTTGACCAGTTTTGGATCATTGTCAAGGTCAGGGTTCAAACAACTAAAGAATGGTAATGGTAATGGTAATGGTAATGGTAAATCTTTATTTCAACACGGTAAAATTCATCAGGTCCAGAAGGTTAAAAAAAACATATTCATATTTAAAATCTAAATTACAATATTACTATTATTTTCTAATTACTAATTACAGTTACGGTGCACCATGTCCTTGCTGTCCTTTGATGCTGTTAGACTTCCAGAAATTATTGTGAGAGCTGTGAGGCGAAAAATCTTGGACATTTTGATATTTCCATCGTCACTAACTTTAAGGGTTTTTTAATAAAAAATTGCTCCTCTACGCACAGGTGCTTTCACGCCTGTCATTTATCTCTGCTCTTGGAATGATGACAAGAGTTAACAGCCAGGTAGGGTTTTCATTCTGTGTAGGTAACTGTTTCGTCACAAGATATTTTTTATTTGGAACTGCTTTCTCGACCTCAAGTCTGTAAGAAGTATTATAGAAAAATTATACAGTAGAGCGATTTTCAATTGAGTGTCGAAAGTAATTATGGTTTTGCTTTGGTTTGCATTGCTTCGCTCTGTGATTGGCCAGGAATACTCGCGCCACTTTCTTAACCAATGAGAAGCAAAACCAAAACCAGTTGTGATTTGCACGCGCACATTTTCCCGCGCTTTACGCCGGCTACTTGTAATTGCTTCCTATTCTGATTGGCTCTGTTGTGATTGGTCAGAGTAATTGCTTTGGTTTTGGTTTTACGACACTCAATTGAAGCGCTCTATAGCAGTGGATCCTCGATTTAACGAACCTCTATAACGAAGTCCTTGATATAACAAGCGATATTCTTCAGCCTGACCTTTTAAAATGTGGTATAATGCCACTTGAGAGAATTCTTCTACCCTGTTTTTCCCTCCCGTATGATTTCAGTCCACCCTCTCAATCATCTTCGTTGTCTTTATCTTTGCTCATCGCCAACAGTTTGAAAAGACCCGTAAAGTGAGTGGTCCTCGTTCCCTGCAGCCATCCCAGTGGGGAATGTTGTGCCCCTCGGACACACCCGAGGGTGAGGTGAGCCCGAGAATAAAACAAATCGTTTTGGTAAATGTTATCACAGTGACAGGATTCATCAAGACTTGTTTGACTGTACAGAATTAATTGCTAAATAAATTGAAGGATTGTAAACACACCATTTCCTCAAATGTGTTCAATATCGTGCAAGACACGGCGATAGTTCCAAAATGGGTAGGAAATAAAGGAGTAATTTCGTTTTTCATTTTACTGTTTTGTTACTGGCATGACAATAGTTCCCCTCTGAAAAATTATAATTTTTCTATTGACTTGAAGCAGCGAATATGTGTAAAAAGTGATGAAACATGATCTTACAATTGACGACCAAAATTTCCATGGGTACACTTACCTACTTTAATAACAATCTCGCAAAATATACTGAAACCCATTTCAACTTACAGATCTTGTAATGGAGCAGTTACTCTAAAAGCGCATTTTTGTACTTGCTGATAGCACCTTCGAAATTGAAATCCTATTACCTAAACTTTGTACTTTGCCGGATTGTGTTACCTACCATCTAAATTGTTTGGTGATTGTGTAGGCTTGTGGATTGGTGAAAAACCTCGCTCTTATGACGCACATCACTACAGACCAAGACGAAGAACCTATTATTCGCTTGGCATACAACCTGGGAGTAGAGGTTTGTTAATCTGTAACTGCAATGAATAAGTCTCTTTGGTAGGCGATGGACAGAAATGGCGCACGAGTTAGAGCGGGCGCGCTTGCAAGGGAAGAGACACGCGGGACAAGAGAAAAAATTCTCTTCCCCGCGCGTGCGTTAGGGGAGGCAGAGTGGCCGAGCGGTTAGAGCGCCGCGGACTTGTAATTCGGAGGCCCCAGCTTCAAGACCCGCTCTAGCTCGGCCACTCTTGTAAATAGCTAACTGTTTCGTCTCCTGCCAGTTGGGTTTCTTAAGCATGTTATGTTTATTTGAACTATTTCTTTCATATATATATTTGCTCGGCCTCACTAACCTTTGTGAGCTCTAAATACTGCCGAGGATATATAAAGGGCATGATTTATTTTATCTTTTGTGCGCACCTCTCGAACTCGCGCGCCATTTCTCTTCAGCGTCCACTACGCAGGCTACAATTGACAGGGTTGCATAGCCTTTGATAGGGAAAACGTTTTATCCTCTTACTATATATATATTTTTTAAATCCTAGAACATTAGTATGCTGTCTGGTGAAGAAATAAGCCATCCATCAGTGTATCTTGTGTTTTTGAACGGTAAGGATAATTGATTTTGATCGGGAATAAGAGCCAAGGCTATTTGTGTTTGATGGTTGCTGGAAAGAAGTGTAACAAAATTGATTTTTCCACAGGAAACATTCTCGGTGTTGTCAAGAATTACAAGCGTTTGGTAGAAACCTTCCGGCTGATGAGGAGAGGTTAGTTCAACCTCGTTCCCAGGGTCTCTTCTCTTCCCGCGCCCTGGAGCGCCCTCTCTCTCTCGCTCCAGGGGGCGGGAAGAGGAGAGACCCTGGGAACGAGGTTGAGGTTAGTTTTCTAATTCTTGAGGAGTGAGGCTCTTGATTTGTTTTGAAATCGTACATTTTTTTCACGCACCGTCACGTTAATGTGTTCTGCTTTGCTATGTATGACACTGCTTTTCCTTTTACTGAAACGTTGCTTTGTTTTTTCAGCCGGATATGTAAACGAATTTGTTTCCATTTGCCCAAATCATCAACACAGGTATGTCTAACATCAATGAAAAGCAAAAATTATGTACAGCCTGAAATGATCTGTGGAGCAGGATTGCTGTAATATTTCACTAATAAGTTGCAGGAGAGTGATATGGCTGCGGCCCTGCATAGAAAGCGACGCCAGTTGAATATTATTTTAAGACCAAAACCAAAGTCATTTCTCTGGCCATTCACAACAGACGTAGGCAGTACAATGCGTCAATCAGAATTCGAAGCAAAAATATACAAACGGCGTCAAGCGTGGGAAAACAAGCGCGAGCGAGTCGTGATTGGTTTCGGTTTTTTCATTGGTTGAGAAAGTGGCGCGAGTCATGCCAACCAATCACAGAGTGCAGGAACGTAATACCAAAGCAAACGCTAATTACTTTGGACACACAAGTGAAAATCACTCAGGCATAACCGAGAGTGTTATTGTCAGGGAAACTGGTAGCCTGGGCCCAGATGCTCGAAGCATAGTTAGCACTAACCCGGGTTAAATACCATGGTAACCTATAGGTTTTAGTGCATCTTAACCAATGGTTAGCGCTAACCCGTGCTTTGAGCAACTTTGCCCTGAATCGCTGTGCGACGGTATTCTGTTTTGCAAAAAAAGGGCATTCCGTTTTGCGATAGACTGCCTGGAGCCGAGTGTACGTAAAGTTCGTTATACTAAAAGTTCGTTATACTAAAAGAATTAGCTATAAGTAAACCATTTATACTGAATTTCTTTGTTTAATATTACATTTACCTCAAAGCCATGCTATTGAAAACAGTTAAGAAGGCTCTCCCTCGGTTTCTGTCAACTTGTGAATGTTAGCTTTAGGCGTCAGTCAACAGAAACCTCGAGTTTACCTGTTTAGTGTTTAGTAGTGACCGGCAAGGCATTTTCCCTCAGTTTCATTTTAGTCCAGTGTTAGAAGCATAATTCCTAAATTTCGGATAGGTGTATGCCGCGAAGGGTCTTAAACCCTGACCCTATATAAGGGTGAAGGAAACAAAAGCCGGAAAACTGTCAGTGTTCGCAGGCCAATGAGAGACGATCCAAATGACGACTAACGCCACGGAAAAACGCAAAATTTCGTTAAGCTGGGTATTTACGAACTGCTGTTTGTATAGGTAATCACATGATTTCGAGTGCAATTTGGAATTAATAAGCACGAGAGAAAGACTCACAAAATTACGGGCTCGTGCAATTTGTGGTCTTTGAAAAAATTTACAAGCGCTTATTTATTCCAAATTGTACGAGAAAAATCATGTGATTACTTATTAATAATATACATGAAAAAATTGCGAGATAGCTTCTTAACTTTGCAGAAGCAACTCAACGAAGCTAAGGTGAATCAAAACAACAGTTTCCTCAATGTTTTTAAAGCGTTTTTAGCTGTAAAAACTGGCTAAACAATTACAGGCTATAGCTATAAGGTTTGCTAAGTGTCTATCAAGCGCTGTAATCATTACCTTCAGGCTTTCTAGTTCGTTATCTTCGCCTTGTTTGTCCTTGTTTGTTTATTAATTTCGGCGTCACTCCAGTGTAGTGTTGAATTCAACGGACTCGTAATTCCAATTACATCGGTAATTCCCTTCTCTGGACACCACTGTTTCCAAACAGACAGCTAAAATACAGAGCTTTTCGCAGCCGTTTCTCCTTTTTACAGCTGTTTTGCAGCTTCTCTGCTGTTATTGCGGTCACGAAGAAAGAAAAGCTGCTCAAAAAGCCAGCCATTGTTTTCGCTCGCAGAGTCGCTTGCAGCTCTTCAGACTTTGCGCCATTCAAAGGCTGCGTTTGATTGGCTCAATTTCATTTCTTTTGTTAATTAACCAATCAGAATCGTCTGTTGTTTACCTCTTTTTTGCACTGAATTACCTTTTTTCTGCATCGTGTTTCCTAAAAACTGCATTTCTCTTAGCCAATCAGAATCGAGAAATTTTTTCATGTATATTATAATTATAGCTGATACAATTTGGGCACCTTATCTAAGGATCACACCGAGAACACTATGCTAACATGGGCAACAATGATACCCTATTCAAGGATCGAGAACCTAAAAAACTATACCCTATCCCGCAGCACATACCATTATAGCCCATATGTGGGAGTACCCCCTGGGGGGGGGGGAGGCTAAACCTCAGTTTTGACTGCATTTTACACCAATCCCAACAAACCGAAGTCACAATTTCCCATGATCAGAGGCATATAACTTCTGCCATGATATAACAATGCCTAAATCTAGACTGGGATCAAGTAGTTTAGGATTGTAGAAACTAAAAAAAATGACGATAGAAACAATTGTTGTTCGTTGATTTTAGTTGTTGTTGTGTGTTTGTTGTTGTTGCAGATTTGTCAATATTGCATCTGACGGAGGCCGTGTCTGCAGGTGAGTTGTGTTAATGGAAGTGTTCACCTGACAGAACCAATACCAGTAGTGGCGAATTTACCTAACGAGTGCGTCTTTGAATTGCCTAATCTTTCAGACCGTATATTATCGTCAAGAATGGTAAACCGAAGGTGCAGGACAGACACATTCAAGAGCTTGTGCAGGGATTTCGGTGAGTTTGTTTTCTCTGCCGTTTTCTTAGTCTACACCTAGCTTGCTGCTTCAGGTATCGGTAAATCTGCGCTGATATAATGATAAAAAAAAAACAAAAAACAAAAAACAAATAAGAATAGTAATCATCATCATCATCATCGTCGTCGTCGTCGTCGTCATCATCATCATCATCATTGACGTAGCATGCCCCGGTGACTGCAGAATCAGACTGAAAGAGGAGGAAAAGGTCAACAAATATCGTGATCTGGTCTTTGAAATCAAAACCCTCTGGAAGCTGAAAAAGGTTACCACTACACCAATTGTTATAGGAGCATTGGGGACCTATACAGACAGACTGGAAAAATACCTAGAGGATATCCATGTCGGGCTTCAAGCCCACACAATGCAGAAGACCGTGCTGTTGGGCTCAGCCCGGATCCTGAGACAAGTTTTGGATTGCTGAGGCTGCTTGTTGCAGCTTGCACCAGAACCTCCAGCATGACATTGCTGTGATTTGGAACACATAATAATAATAATAATAATAATAATAATAATAATAATAATAATAATAATAATAATAATAATAATAATAATAATAATAATAATAATAATAATGGTAATACCGTAGTTTAAGAGCTGCTTTGTTGACACACTGCATTTGATGAAGTAGTGTTTTCTAATTTCTCTTGTCCTTTTAATTTTTGTTTATCTGTTAAAGCATTTTCTTCCATTTTTAGGAGCTTTGAAGATTTTTTACACGAGGGATTAGTCGAATACTTGGATGTCAACGAAGAAAATGGCTGCTCAATTGCCCTGTATGAAAAAGAAATAACACGGTATGAAAATATTCTTCATACTTTACTACTGACACGAACACCACATTATACATGTAACCAACACTGATGCGTCTACGCTGATCTGGGGTCCTTACCATTTACACGGAAAACCCGGAAATTTTGGTTGGAAAATGAAACGTTACAGATATTCCATTATAGGCCATCGGCTTAATCAATTCATTCTTTTTTTCTTTTTGAGATTTCCAACTGATACTAGAACATTTTGTGATTTGTCCTTTTTGCGTTTGGACAAGTTGCAGCACTGAATGTTTACACCTAAAATTTCCACCCGGATGGATCGTGTAAATCGTAAGCGCCCCTGTTGTTTTTTCAAATATTTAAGTCCTCGTTTTTAGACCTGTAAGGTAAGGATATATACCCCTCAGAGAGGCCCATCTCAGGTTAAATAGCTTACAAATGGGTTTGTGGACTCTACTGACCCTCTCACAGAGATCAAATCACTAACTCAAAGGCTCTTTGGGGCGTTTGGATAGTATGACTGCGAAGGAGACTACCTGTGTACAGGATCGTATTGTTTTCGAACATGTGTTTGACGCCACGTTGAGCTGCAAAGATCTAGAGAAAAAGATATGGTATGGGGAATTGTAAAAGATTTATATGTATGCTTGAACGGCTGGAGGATTTCCTGCCAGCTTACAATGCTAACTGAATACGATTATATATCCAGTTTGCGGGAGTGAGCTGTTACTCTTTGAAACTCCATAATCAAAGTGTAGTTTTAATTCCTCACTCGGATCTAGTTGAGAGTATTACTTGTTATAAAGATATTTTATTCTTCTGTGATGGTTTCTTCTATTCTCATGACCTGTATGCCTGACCAACTATTGATACTTCTAGGAGAAAATAGACGGTGATCACCACTAGCTGGGTCTCAAAGGAGTAGGACATCATACTCTTTCTGTGTTATACATCAGTTATGTCCAAACCCTAGCTTTCTCAAGTAGAAATCTGTCTCCCTTGGATACTGTTTACAGTCCGTAACTACAGGCTTTCTTGAACTCGGGCTTTCTCCAACGAACTTAGTATTCTTTCATTACAACCGAAAGTTCTGTTTCCTCGCTGTGCATGGTAATGACATGTTTGACTAATTCCCTAACTGAGAGAATGTTGAGGTACTCAGAACATTTCGGCCGTATCTCACGGCCTTCTTTAGCTAATTGACAGTTGGCAGTGTCTGCGTATGTTCCAGATAGCGGAATTCTACTCTAACGTGCCATTTAACTTCTTGACACAAATCTCTCTGTTTTTCAATTTCGTTGCAAGACGATTATCCATTTACTACCGTCTATTTAACTTCGGCTTTCTTTAACGGACTCATCTCCGTGTTCCTTGTGGATAACAAGACTACTGTAGATGGCAAAGATGTCATTCACTTTTTGAGACACATATTAAAAAAAGGACATGTACAGTTCATTCTTAACACGGACTTAAACTGAAGGAATTTACTTTATAGGGGAACCACTCATCTTGAGATAGAGCCATTTACTTTGCTGGGTGTATGTGCTGGTCTGATACCGTATCCACATCATAACCAGTCACCTCGTAACACCTACCAGTGTGCCATGGGTAAACAGGCTATGGGTAGGTACCACCTGATTAACATTGCTTCTAATGGCAAATCCAACTCAAATATCAAGAGTCTACATCTACATCTACAGTATTAATCTATAACGGTTTCCCATTACATAGATGTGGTCAGCTGAAGCTTACAGCATTTACACAGTACATAGCAAGTAGAAGTTAGATAGTTGAGTTACTAAATAAGTAACCCATTTTACCATAGTCTTGTTGCAGAAGATCAGATAGCCAAATTACTTACAGCTCGTTTGAAGCCATCATATGAATCGGATTCAATCACGGAATCGCTTAAATTTTTCCAATCCTTAATTGTTCTAGTCGGGCCTAAAAGGTCCATTGTGCTTTTATTTATGACCTTTGCTGCACATACGTTCATCCTGTTGTCTAGCAATAACGGTGATTCACAAACCATGCATCAAGGGAATTAATTTTGCCTTACAAGGATGTATAATGCCTTACCGGCCTGTGTTTATACACGTTTTCCTTGACTTGGATTCGTCTGGCTCAAAAGCGTCTTAGATGAAAGTGGTAAAAATCTTAAAAGTGTTATTCAACGTAATTGTAGCTATATTTTCCCATCCAGATGCAGTGACGGTTTTCTCACACTGTCGTTCTTTTTTATGACAGGTTCTATTGGCTACAATCAGCGAAACAGGTAGTTTATTGTGTTTCAACAATCATATATAATACTGCATTTCTGAAGATAATAACTGGCAATAAGCGAGGCGTGGGAAAAATTCCAGGGAGGAGGCGATTATTTAAGGAGAGAACGCTAGATTCAGTGCGGAAAACAGTGCAGATTTTCGGGTTAAATCAAAGTTATTTAATAATAATAATAATAATAATAATAATAATAATAATAATAATAATAATAATAATAATAATCACTTCATTTAAGTCTCAAATGTATTTAACCGTTAGGCTGTTAGGAGCCCGTTACCGACGTACTTAACTTTTATTATTTTACTGTACACAGAATAGACACTCTACTGTACTTCTTGTGTTATCCTCAAGTTCCTTTGGTGAGAACGAAGGTAAAATGATCTTCATGCTTGCAACTTTGTACCGATATGTCGTGAAACAAATACATACGATTAATGCTTGGCTGTTTTCTTGTTTCTTTTCATGTTAGACCATTGATCTGATCCAGTTTGACAAGCTACCTGCAGGTAACATTTCGGTGGTGTACAATTTGTCACAAGCTGCCCGCCCTCTCAACATCAAGCAGCTACATTATTCTCAAGGCTATGACAAGTGTCCCAGTTGTTTGTAAATGCTCCTAATTATTACTCCAGACCATTACACGAGATGTTGTGCTCCCTTTGTATTACGGAATCTAAAGCCGCGGCTGTGCAGGCTTTGTTGGTTTGGGTTGTTAAGCGATATAACGGTTGTTCGTAACGCGAAATGTTGGATGAAAATGTTTGATTTAAAACCATTTCAATGCAAAGTTGAAAGAGGCGGCTAAACGGTCAAACATGTTCTTCCAACACGATGTTGGATGATCGTTTAGCCGGGGCTAAACTGGATCAATCTTCGCTCTCTTGCTTTGTTTTAATACAGCATTTTTTACCACAATTCCCAGTAATCTCGCAATCTTATTGGCTAATTTGCCGTTGTCGGTAAGAGTCTAGACAACGCTGCTGGCGTCATCGTGTCGCGCAATGCCTGTTCTCAGCTCGCGCTCTGAAATTAGCATTTTCTTTGACGCTGATATTGTGGTAAAAAACAAATCGAATGTGGTTTAGCGTTGTCTATACTCTTATCGACAACGATATTCGTCATCACAATGGTCAAAATTTGCTGTGGACTCACTCGGCTGCGCCTCGTGAGTCCACAACATTTTGACCACTGTGATGACGAATATCGTTGTCGATAAGAGTATAGACAACGCTAAACCACATTCCATTTGTTAAATGTTCTTTTAATGGCGTTCTCATCCTTCCCTGTTATTCTCTTTCAAGGTCAAAATGCTACAGTGGCTGTTATGAGTTATAGCGGGTATGACATTGAGGTAAAAGAGGCAATACTAACAGAATTGAACTCACGAATTAAGTTTCGCTTCTGTGCCCGTTTAGTTTTACATAGGTACATATCAAACCAGTGCACTTGCCTGTCATTTTGCGCAGTTATTACAGACAGCATAAACCAGTTAACAACAACGATTTAACCAACATGATGCTATATTTGTGTTCGTTCAGGACGCCCTCATTCTTAACAAAGCTTCTGTTGACCGAGGTAAGATTGATATAATCTGATGATCTGATACTAAGCCCTGGTCAAACGGTAAAATGTTTGTGAATGAGATATGAAATGAATCATATATGAACTGCGGAAATGAAATCAAGTGAAGAATGATCCTCGCAGTTGTGAACGCAATTTATGCGATTGCGAAAAGAAGCCTGAAAAAAATTCAGGACTTCAACGGGATTTGAACCCGTGACCTCGCGATTACAGGTGCGATGCTCTAACCAACTGAGCTATGAAGCCACTGACGTTGGACGGGAGCAGGTCCTGAATTTTTTTCAGGCTTCTTTTCGCAATTGCATAAATTGCGTTCACAACTGCGTTTGGCAACCTTGTTTGGTCTTGTTTGATCGTGTTTTTTTAACCGTTTGGCCAGGGATTCAAACCTTACTGAACATGTTTGGACACCAAACAGTGTTTGATACGAAAGGCGAGGAGAGACTTCGGACTTCGGACTTCGGACTTCGGAATTGGAAATTTGGAATTCGAAATTCGGAATTCGGAATTCGGGATTGGGATTTCCGACTGTTAATATGGCTTAATATATCAGCCTGTTTAGATGGCTGAGATAAACTAAAACTGTATGGATTTTGTTTGCATGGCTGTGTAGATGGCTTCTCACGACGTATACTGTGGCTAAAAGTAGGTTCAACCAATAACAACCCGAATATTGTCATTGATTTTTTCTAAGCACTGTCCAGCAGATACGTGGAGTACCTAGCGTGGTTCGCATTGATAAGGGAATGGAAAACGTGCGGGTTTCCATCATCCAGAGGCTATTAAGGCATAATGACAGTAATGATTTAGCAGGCGATAACAGCATTGTTCAGGGAAGTAGTGCCAACCAAAGAATAGAAGCCTACTGGTCAAAGTTAAGGCAAGGTGGAGGCGGCTGCTGGATGAACTTGTTTATGGATTTTAGAGATTCTGGTGTCTTTTTAGATGTTGATCCCTTTCTTAAAGAATGCTTAAAGTTTTGTTTTATGCCTAACTCCACTCTGTTGCAAAACTGTGGAATATCAAGAAACAAAGAGTTGACAATAACGCACGGATGCTCTCGGAGGAAAGCCAGACGTAATATACTTTGTGCCTGAAGTATATTCGACACACAGTTATCTCGTTGATGTTCACCACTAAGAAGATGCGGAAGCCTGTAAAACTCTTTTCGGGGCACAATCCAGAGATTACTCGCGGGAGTTTGAGGAGCTCGTTGGGTATATGGTCCCCAACCACCGATTACCACAAAACACAGAGGAAAGGTTAATGCATTTTTTTTTATAGCAATAACAGATAATTTGAAAAGATTAGGATTTGGACGCTGCTGGCCTGTTAACAGTCTCCATTATCAAGCCTATTTCAAAATATTTAAGGCATCTGGAAAGTTCGTAAAGAGATTCGAGTGCTGACGTTTTCGTCCTTCGGATTAAATAAAATAAATAAATAAATAAATCAACATTGTTTAACGAGGGTGACACTTAACAGTCTTTGACAAAGGGCTTACGCTTGAATGAAACTGACAGTAGGGCAATTTCATACTGATTTCACAAGGCTATTGCGTGACACATAAATACGCCGTGCAAAATTGTCATGATTCAACCTTTTCCCGCAGAACTAATATCATTCCTTGGTTTGCTTTCAATCTTGTTCTTCTTTTTTTTTTTTCAAAAGTCGTTTTTATTATTGTCCTTTTTTCTCTTGCTTTCCATTTTCTTAATTTCTTTGTTATTAAATATCCACAGTCGGAAATCCCAAACCCAAACCCAAATTCTGAAATCCTGAAGTCTGAAGTCTGAAGTCTGAAGTCTGAAGTCTGAAGTCTGAAGTCCCTCCTCGGCTTTCGTAGTCATGTTGATGATGTTTGGTCACCTAACACTTCCTGTTTAGCCAGGGCTTTAGTGCTAGCATTATTCCTTAAAGATGTTTAAATTTCTAGTGCATTATGCCTTTGTCCAAATCTCAAGCAATTTTGTATTTTGGGAACAGTAAAAACCCGCAACTAAGAACCTACATTTTTGGGAAGTAGACTAAACAGGTTCTTATATAAATGGTAGTTAACACAATTTTAGGCTACTTAGGTTCTTAAAATAGGTTCTTAATTCTGGAGAAAAGCAAATAAAACTCATCTGCAAAACAAGATGGTTATTGGCCTATTTTCTATTCTCTATTTAAAAAAAAAACAACTCATTTTTTGCAGTAATGAGAATCTGCTTTTTTCTTCAAATAGGATTCTTGCGCTGCAGCTGTAATTTACTAATATGATTTCAAAAAATAAGAATCTGTTTTCAATTTTTAGGCTAACTAGGTTCTTGTTTATAGGGGGTATAAAATCCAAATTTTAGGCTAACAGGTTCTTAGTTGCGGGTTTTACTGTAGTCATCAACGTACTCATCCTCTATAGAATACCTTAGTTTGACAAGCGTATCAATTTCTTTCGGTCCGAAATTTCTTCCTGGTTTTCTGTGTTGAGTTGATACGACTTCGAATTCTTGTCAATAGAAGTGACGTTTATTTTTTGTACCTTGGCTAGCCAAGCGTCAGTCTCCAATTAAGAGACAACTCCAAAAAGTAGTTTCGTTGAAGTCTTGAATTTTCTTTTCCGCTCAGGATTTGGCCGCTGCTTAGTGTACCGGAAGCAGACTTGCATGTTAAAAAGATACGCTAACCAGGTATGGCCGTACACGTGTACAATTGTAGTAATCGTTTTTACCCACATAGGGCGTCGTGAATTGGTATACTGTAAGTCCTCCTATTGTTCGGCTAAAAAACTTGCGGTGTGTGGCCAGTCGATGCAATGCCCTTCTCTCTGGCATTTCCTTAATCAGTTGAAAGGATCATGTAACGATTTTGACCGTTTTACAACTTCTTTACCATTGTTTTGCTGTGTGTGTATTCGTAGCGTATTGTCGGGAAATTTCAACTTCAAGTAGTTTCCAAATTTGTCCTCTTTTTTGCTTTAGATTAATGTTTGCATTTATGTTTTTCTCTATTTCTCTTTTTATGTAACGTACTCGGCTGTTAAAGACTTTTGATCGAGTCATGGGTAAGTTGACGTTATTTATTTAATGGTCAAATAGTTTATGGGAGGCGCTGCATTGACATAATTCGTTATGACTCTTGCTCTGGTCTTGCGTGAAGTGTCTGTACGCTCTATAGCGACTCCCTTAAGCTTTTAAAGAATCTTCGTTTTTATGAAATATTAAAATGAGTTGTGTTTGGTTGTTACAGGACCCAGCAAGGATGCAAGTACGGGAGACGTGATCTGGAGGCACAGAGCTTTGGATGCTGATGGCATTTGCTCTCCAGGTAGCAAAAATAATGGAAAAATAAGTTAGATCATTTGGATGTAAAAATTGATCTGTGTGTTTTGCCATTACCGACGTGATAGCGAGTCATTTATCGGCTTGGAATACTGGCGCTTAAGCTTGCGTTTCCATCTGCGCTCCTTATAAAACTAGGCGTGACTTGTTTAGTTTCCTGAGCATTCATATCTGCTTGGTTGTGTTTTAATCTTCAGGTGAAAGGGTAGAAAACAAACAGGTGCTTGTCAACAAATCCATGCCTATAGTCACGTCTACTGGACTTCAACCAGGTAGCTGTCATTCAGTATTGCTATTTAAACGGTGATGTCAATTCAACTTGATAACCGTGCATGTTATGCCCAGTAATGTCCCTTCAAGTTGGTAACCTGTTTATGATTATTAAAACGGTAACGTTTCTACGGCCTGCTAGCCATATTAGCACTATTAAATAAAGGGATTAGTTTCTAAAGAAACTGTGGTGCTGCGTCGGTGGGGAAGTGAAACACGAAAATTTGGTTTATCAACCGAGTTGATAATGTAAATTGACCACCGTACAGGGATTCGATTAGCTGACGTTTCGAGCGTTAGCCCTTCGTCGGAGCGAATCGAGGAATTATGGGTTGTGTATGGTTTATATACAGGAAATGGAGCTACGCTATTGGTGGTAACATGGTAACGTGAAAAACATGAATAAATTAATTGAATGAAAAGCGCTCGTTGACACCGTGGGGATTAAGAGTGCCAATTTGAAAGATCAGTTTTTGCTCGAGATTTTTACGGCTTTCCGTGGTACCTTGATGTAGGGAAAGGCCGGAGATCGACATGTGTTGTTTGGAATGGTTAGGGAGATTAAAATGCCGAGCGACAGGTTTGGATGCGTCTTTGTCATCTTTCTCAACATCACGAAGATGTTCTCGGAATCGGTCACCTAGTCGTCTTCCTGTTTCGCCGATGTATAACTTTTTGCATAATGTGCAGGTTATGCAATAGATAACATTTGCGGAGGTACACGTGAAACGATCAGTGATCTTAACAGATCGCTTAGGGCCCGATATTTTGTCAGTGTTTTGAATGAAAGGACAAGTTTTGCATCGCGAGCGCGCGCATTTAAAAGTGCCAGGTTGTTCAGTCGTTTTGAATGCGCTTTTAACTAGAAAGTTACCTACATTTTTGTCGCGTTTGAATGAAATCAGCGGTGGTTCCGAAAAGATTCTAGCAGTTTCTGGATCATTTCGCAGTATCTTAAAGTTATTAAGAATGATGGCTTTAACTGGGTTATTATGGGGGTGAAATGTGAGGGTGAATGGAATTCTGTCATTCTTTTCCTTTTGTGACGTCTGTAGTGCTGACTGTTGATCAATCTGCTGAGCGCGGTGCCGCGCTCAGCAGATTGATCAACAGTCAGCACTACAGACGTCACAAAAGGAAAAGAATGACAGAATTCCATTCACCCTCACATTTCACCCCCATAATAACCCAGTTAAAGCCATCATTCTTAATAACTTTAAGATACTGCGAAATGATCCAGAAACTGCTAGAATCTTTTCGGAACCACCGCTGATTTCATTCAAACGCGACAAAAATGTAGGTAACTTTCTAGTTAAAAGCGCATTCAAAACGACTGAACAACCTGGCACTTTTAAATGCGCGCGCTCGCGATGCAAAACTTGTCCTTTCATTCAAAACACTGACAAAATATCGGGCCCTAAGCGATCTGTTAAGATCACTGATCGTTTCACGTGTACCTCCGCAAATGTTATCTATTGCATAACCTGCACATTATGCAAAAAGTTATACATCGGCGAAACAGGAAGACGACTAGGTGACCGATTCCGAGAACATCTTCGTGATGTTGAGAAAGATGACAAAGACGCATCCAAACCTGTCGCTCGGCATTTTAATCTCCCTAACCATTCCAAACAACACATGTCGATCTCCGGCCTTTCCCTACATCAAGGTACCACGGAAAGCCGTAAAAATCTCGAGCAAAAACTGATCTTTCAAATTGGCACTCTTAATCCCCACGGTGTCAACGAGCGCTTTTCATTCAATTAATTTATTCATGTTTTTCACGTTACCATGTTACCACCAATAGCGTAGCTCCATTTCCTGTATATAAACCATACACAACCCATAATTCCTCGATTCGCTCCGACGAAGGGCTAACGCTCGAAACGTCAGCTAATCGAATCCCTGTACGGTGGTCAATTTACATTATCAACTCGGTTGATAAACCAAATTTTCGTGTTAGCACTATTAAGACGCGAAGAATGTCAGTGCCTCCTGCGACATTCAGCAAGCTGGTAGTTTCACTCAAACCTCCATAGAACGGTTTTTCGTCACGAATCCCCAAACCGTGGCATCTCGTAAATACGTTGAAAACCATTTTGTTTTGGCAAGCTAAACAACTTACTGTGGTCGCTGTTTATCCACAGGAACCCCAGGCCAGCCACCTCCTCAACCAGAGTACAAGGATGTTCCTGTGTCGTAAGTGCCGTTTGTTGTTTTATGTTTCGGGGCCATGCGTGTATTCTTGAATTTCCATTTCTTTAGTTCCAAGGCTTCATTATCTTGCCGCGGTCAGTCCGTTTCCTGGCCAGTTGACCGTGAGGGCCTGGAAAAACGTGTCCATGATCTAAAGGCAATGCTTGTGTTACGTGTGTACTCCGCTGAACTTTTGCTTGTTTTTGCCTGCATTTGCGTGGTCGCAACCTCGCGTCCACCCATGTTTCAGCGAGAGAGCCTGTAGCTTTCCATACGCGGTCTGTATTGGAGAATGAAACAATAGATGATACAACACCGAGAACACCCCTAGTCCCGATATCAAACGAAGCTGCAGGTCATAGGAACCTTAAAGTACAGGTCTGGAAGAGGTACAGGACTCCTCTTCAGGTGGTCACGTAACATCTCTAATCTGGTTCCTTGACAAGGAGGGTGGCAGACCGTACGGTTGTCGCTTCGTTTGACAGGTCCATGAAGTTTGGCACATGAGTTGGTTTATAAGCAAGCATTCATTCTGTTCTTCTCGATTACAAAATGTCCCATCGAATACGGTCTAAAAGTTGGCGTCCAACGTTTCATGATTTTTACAAACTTTAAACCCGATCGCGAAATTAAACGCATCGTTAGATCTCTTAATTTCATTATAGAGTATCTTAAGTGTCTATTTTTGTGCAGTAGTGTACCTTACGTTACCTTGGTGTCGTCAACAGATACAAAGGTCCAAAAGACATTTACATTGAGCGTGTTCTAGTCACATCTAATGCCGAAGAGGTGAGCTGTTTTTTTTTTCTTTTCTTCTTCGTGCCTTTTTGCTCTTATCTTCCAAGACCACCAATATGATAAATACTCCTCTCACAGATGCTTCTGTGGCCTGGGACGTTATTCATTCAGAAACACATCACTAACCCGATTTAAGCCTTACCTAAAATGTACGCTTGGCAATCGCCCTCAACCATTAAACTGATCTTTTTTTGCAATTTTCTGCGTTGTTCTTGGCAATGGTTGCAAAATAAAGGAATTGCCTATCACAACTTGTCTGTGAGTTTTGCAGAGAAGCACAAACTGTGCACCGGAAACTGAGTTATCTTCGTACACAAGTACAAGGCAATTCTCGAAACTCTTTAAAAGAAACTATCTTCGAAAGAATTTTATTAGTTTCTTCCATCTCTTCCACCCAGTGTTCGTTCGGCTCGTTTATTTTTCTCGTCGCTAAAGGCAGTCTCGTCCCAGTTCCCAAAGTGCCAGAGATGTTGACGTCCATGTTCTCGTCCTCTTTGTTAAAGGCCCCTGTTTGCGAACAAGCGTCATAGCCACAGTATGCTTTCATCTCTTCGTTAATCCTCGGTGTTTCGTTTAGGCATTTTTGATCAAGATTCTACAAAGACAAACTCGGAGACCCGAGATTGGAGATAAGTTCAGCAGTAGACACGGGCAAAAGGGGTGAGTGCTGTAAAAAGAATAACAGAAGTTGTTCATGAACAAAAAGGTTCACGCAGGTCTGCTACTTTAACCCTTAATCGACACGGCCAGTGGAACTCGGCGCAAATTGGTGCCGGTATTGTGTACTTTGCTTTGGCTTTTTTCATCTTTAATGTTTGCCAGGAACTAAGATCTAACTTCCTTCTAACCTAGTTGCGAGCACCTCGCCGACATCCAGCTAATTCGTTAACCAGGGCAGCATTATTCCTAAACTTGGGTGGAATTAAAGAAAAAGAAGTAGGAGGACTTCAGTTTAGCTAGTAGGCTAGATATTCAGTTGCAGATGAAGTGAATTATTTGCAGTAAAGCTCTTGGTAAAGTTACCACTAGCCTGCGTGGGAGGCGCTTGAAAGGGGAAGGGAATGGGGAATGTGGGTACGCGCGCGGAGCGAGGCGAGAAAGTCACGCTCCACTCACTTCGCGCGCGCCTGTTTTTCCCCTTCCCTTTCCCTTTTACCGTCTTCCTCGCAGGCCGCGAGCAACTCAAAGTCCTCAAATTGAAGAAGTCATGTCGTTGGCTAGTCACACAGCCAGGCCGAGTGATTCAACACAGAAGTACTGTGTAACAAATTTAAGTGGCCGGAGAAGGGTCTGGAAGCCAAAAGTCCCGCGTCCTTACCTGTACCTGTATGGCTCGTGTGCGCCTTACCCTCCCCTCCCCTCCCGCACTACCACCCCTGGCCGTGTTTCATCAAGAGTTAGTCGAATTTGTGTTGCATAGATGTGGTCCACTTCAGTTTTTAATTGTTTTCTTTAGAGTATGTGGCTTGATCGTGAATCAGGAAGACATGCCCTTTACTGAATTGGTAAGGAAATATTTCTTACACTTACTTACTTACCGTTGCATTCTTAATGCGTTTCATTTTACAAAACCCCATGCTAACATATTTTTTATTTGTTTTATGCATTGCAGGGCATCTGTCCCGACATTGTAAGTATGTCTTTTTGCCGATTTTTTTTCATTCGTGTTTTCTTTTCGTTTGACTTCAGTCAGCCAGTACGAATTACATTAATAGCTAGATCTCTTAGTAATTTTCACTCTCGAACAGCAGGCCGTAGGTATGACAAGTGCACAGCAACATCATCATCCATGATCCATCATCCATCATCCATCATCCATCATCCAACATCATCATCATCAACAGCAACGACAATGTTTATTGTATGGCCATTGAATCAGTATTAGAACAATTTGGCATAATATTGAAATCATGTAGAGGAAGGCCCCTTGTCTGGCTGTAATTAGCTTGCGAGGGAAGCGTTTCCGTCGTGTTCCGTCTTGGTGTTTGTTCTTTGACTGTGTGAAAAATTGGACGATAGCAAAAATTGGAAGGAGCGGGAGCCGGAGAGTCAGAAGTGTTGTTCTCATCCCAGTTTAGGTTACGCGTGACGAGCCTAAAGAGCGTCTGTCTAAGTTTTTTTTCGGTAATAGAACGAGAAATTGTAGACACCCAATGGAAAGGCTTGCTCCGCAGGCTTGGGTGTAATCTACTGGAACATCGGTTACCGGTATATAGATCGATCTTCTCAGTTTTTTCACCTATTCAGCTCTCCGGTAGATTCTTGACGTACTGAACAGGTTTCACGACAACAGTATTCGGGTGGTATACATTGCTGACTGGTTTTATTCAACAGATTATGAACCCACATGGGTTTCCATCTCGGATGACTGTGGGCAAGCTCATTGAACTCATGGCTGGCAAGGCTGGTGTTTTGAACGGGCATTTTGGATATGGAACTGGTGAGGGAAATCAGCTTAACTTTTGTATTATTTCACGAAATAAGGGGAGCTAAGCTCAAAAATTAATGAAGGTGTTGAGGAGTTAGGTAGTTAAAATACTGAACAAGATTCAAAGGGATTGTAATACCACGCCATAAAGTCACTTCCCCGGTTGTTCAAAGAGTGGATAATTCTTATCTAGCGGATAAATCGCTATCCGGCGGATAAAATTTAGCCACTAGTTCACGTAGTCTCCTTTGCTGCCGTTTTTTTTGGGGAGCGTTGCGAGACATCCCTAAAATCGGCTGCGAAGGAGACTACTTTTAACAGGGTTAGCTTCAGACGGCTTTACAAAGCCTTTTTGTAATACACCCTGCAATTAGAGCTGGTTAGTATACCAAATACCTTAGTTCCCCAGACATACGAACACAGGCTACGAGAAAGTCTGTTTTACTAAGTAAGTTTTACTTTAGTAAGTAAGTTAGTTTTTTGCGCCTTTAACTAAGTAAACAAGTTATTGTTTTGTTTTTCAGTGCCTGATTCTAACATCATACGCGTGCACCTGTCGAAATTCTTGATTGTTCAGTTTAATGCGTTTCCGACATACAGATTGCCAACAGCTGAGCCAAGAGTTCACTTACAGTTTATTGATAAAAGGCTCAGGTGATTTCTAACGTAAGTCCAAATTCTAAAGTACTCTTATAACGTTATATTACATTGATTATCTGTTCACAGCATTCGGTGGCGACAAAGTGGAAGATGTGTGCAATGCTCTCGTTGAAAAGGGCTTCAATTATTCGGGAAGGAATTTGTTACCTCCGGTATTACGGGGTAGGTTTCAGTTGTCTAGTCGGTGATTACTTGGCGAAAAAGAAGCGGAACGCAAGGGAAAATAACATGGGTTATTTTGTTGTATTCTAGGGAGCCATTGACAGCTTACATATTCTTTGGTCCGGTGTATTACCAGAAACTCAAACACATGGTTCTCGATAAAATGCACGCCCGTGCCAAGGTGAGTGCCTGCTTCCCTTACTTTTGCCGAGATGCGAAGAAGCTGAGAACATGCCTTTTGTTAATCGCTAGAAACCCAACAGTTCCCCAGCTCCATCCTAAAGGGCGCCTGCTTACTTCAGGATTGTCTATGCTCCTCTCTGACTAAAATACCTTGCAACATTCACTGCTTGTTAAAGACTGTTCGTGTGCTCATGGCGTGAATTTCACTTAGGTTGCCAAACGTCGGAAATGTATATAGATCTTTATTGTTAGGGCGTGATTTTCAGAAGCGATTCTTTTTCTGAAATATTTTACGTTTGAATAATGATTTCACGTTTTCTACTTCGGGCCAAGTAAGACCCAAGGCCTGAAGACACCGGAATATGAGAAAGCAAGTGTTGCTGGTATAATTGCCAACGTATTCTTTGATTGCACTCACGTGATAAGACGGCCATGTTGGTGTCAAAACAATATAAAAATGTAGCTCAAGGTTTGCATAATAATAGAGTCAACTTCCCTAAAGACTTTTTCGCTATTGTTCTTTCCACCAACATGGCCGCCGTGACGTCAGGTGCAGTCAAAGAATTGATATTTTCTTTAGTCCAGTATGCCCCCCTTCTCCCGAAAGCTACGATTCAAAGCCTCCTCGACCCATCTCCCCCTTTCATACCCTCCTCAAAATCCTCTAGTTTGTTGACTTGCAACGTTTATATTAATCTTGGTTTATGTATTTTCCAGGGTCCACGAGCTGTGTTAACACGGCAACCGACAGAAGGCCGCTCAAGGTAACATGACTTATATAAACTTAACGAATAACACTATACAGCTCTACAACCCCGCAGGCATAATCTCAAAGTTCCTTCTTGCTTTGTAGCAACGATATGGTTAAAAAATCAAGATAAAATCCATCGACCAAGTTGTGTGTAGCAGAGTCAGCCTATTGTTGCGTTTAATATTGCGTTTGTGTTTCTCCTCAATAGAGACGGTGGCTTGCGGCTTGGTGAAATGGAACGGGACTGCTTGATTGCATACGGTGCCAGGTGGGTTCACAAATGGAAATAAGGAGCATAAACAAGGAGGACGGCAACGGCAACAAGAACTCCAGAAAACAATGGCTCTGCACATGCGTTTTACATTTTTTGGGACATTTCTTTGCCGTCTTCCGCAAAACAACAACGTGAAATGACCAAATTTTATGTTTTCTCTGGAACATGAGCGCATGGTGGCAAGTTTATCTTTCTGTTTCCTTTATGGCGTACTTTGATTTCGTCCATAGCAATTTAGTCCCTGGACAGATCGCTTTTTCAAGTGAAACAAATTGGAATAATCGCGAAAGAGTTACAGAAACGAGAAGTTATATTTTGAAATGACGTTTTCGTCACCGTCGCCATTGCCTAAGCTCCCTTATACCTTGAACTACGTCTACGTGGACGGAATTCAAGGAGATTTCCCTTAATACCTAGCTTTACAGTGTTACCGTTTATTATTCTGCAATTATATTATTCACTCACAATGCCTAACACTATCGCCTTGCAGGTAACAATATGAAGCAACCTGTCGTGCTACTAAGTATTTACTAGTTCACTGGGTTAAGCAGTCGTCACGTGATCTTTTGGTGGTCTGTTTGCTGTTTCACCATTAATGGTGATGTTATTGCGCTTATTTTCCCAGCATGCTCCTTCTTGAAAGACTGATGATCTCCAGTGACGCTTTTGAAGTCGACGTGTGCAGCGAGTGTGGACTCATGGGATACTCAGGATGGTAACGAGGCTTGATTCTTTCACGGTTGATAACGTTTTTAAAAACTGTGGCATTTACGAAACTGTCCCACCGTGCTCTGGTTGCACTGGCTTTAATGCCAAACCTCCTTTTTTGGCCGAGTAGTCGCTTTGTTCGGCGACTTGTGGTTTAAAGGATCAGTAATCTGGTCAGTTGTCGTTTTCAATGCAAGTAGCTTAAAGTGCCACTACGATCAGAAAATCACTTGTCTTTTTTCTTCAAATTTCGAAAGTATGTTTGCTTAACACCCGACTCGCGAAATTTCAAGCTTTAATTTCAAGCACAAGACTGTTTACTTTGAGAGCAACTTTTTAATTTCACGGTCCGCCATTACTAACTTTAAAATCTTAAGATAACCGGATCGAGGACGAAATGACGTAAAAAGCTCACAAGAGTAAGAATGCAGAGTGTGTAAACCCGGCTGAATTAGTATGCAACACGGGAATTTTGAGCTTTCAGACTCTCAAACTCGCGTTTTGCATACTTAATAACCTGCATTCACACACTGCAATTTTAAACCAGTGCGCATATGACGTCGTTTTATCTTGGATCCAGCTCTCCGAGGCCTAATCGGTCAGTTACGAACGTGAGTAATGGCGGACCGTTAAATTAAAAAGTTGCACTCAAAGTAAACAGTCTTCTGCTTGAAATTAAAGCTTGAAATTTCGCGAGTCGGGTGTTAAGCAAACACACTTTCGAAATTTGAAGAAAAAAGAGAAGTGATTCTCTGATCGTAGTAGCACTTTAAATGATTATATGAACGTGAGGCTAACAACGATGCATATTTTCTCCTGTGCACCTCCATCTGTATTTTCATTAGGGAGCTTTAGCAACGAGGACGGCAACGGCAACGAGAACGTCACAAAACAATGGGTTTAATTAGCAGAAACAATCGCTTTGCACGTGCGTTTTACATTTTGGTACATTTCTTTGCCGTCCTCTGCAAACGTGAAATGACCAAATTTTAGGTTTTCTCGAGAACGTGAGGGCATCACGGCAAATTTTTCGTTCTGTTTCCTTACTTTAACGCCGTTCGTAGTAATATAGTCCCTGAATAGTTGGCCAGCATTTTCTAAGTGTAGAAAAACCGAAAAGTTAGATTTCGAATTGACGTTTTCGTTACCGTCGCCGTCGTAGTTGCTAAAGCTCCCTATTGTGAACTGGGACGGACTCGTGTCAGTCATTTCCAAAACGTTGCGTTTTGGGTGCCCACTTGAATAAGTTTTCTCACGTTTGCGTTTGCAGAAGAATTGAAAAATGCCACATTTTTGACACGTTGCCGTGTGGACGCGACACCAAGACGCGGGGGAAGGGGCCACACGACCTTTAAACAGGGTTTCAGCAAGTCGTAGTCCAAACTTTGGTTACCTAATTACTAAGCGAATTTATGGACTTTGTTTTCTTTTATTACTGATTAAACCTTTTGTGATATTGATTTGCAGGTGCCACTACTGCTCCTCGTCTCACAACATTTCCACTCTGAAGATACCTTACGCTTGCAAACTCCTCTTCCAAGAGCTTCTTTCTATGAACATTGTACCTCGGCTCTCACTCAAGCACTACACGGACGAATGACAAGGCTACGGTCAAGCCTCTGGTCTATCTCACCTCACACAATTTCAAGGAATGTAAAGGATCCTCCTTGAACGTATCAGGAATCGGCCGCTTTATGAGTGCCTAGGAGAATACCCCAATTAGTTCTCGTGACCTCCCCAAGCCAATTTATTTAATTAAAAGAGCAAATAAAATGGAGGTATCGTGTCATGCACGCAATATCTCTTAAGTTCAAAAGTCTTGCGTACGTTTTCTTGGTCAGGTGAAAACGGTAAGATAAGGGAATGTGTGGGGGATAGCGGGTAAAAAGAGCACAGAAAAGTCCAGTTTCAAATTAGCCATGATCGCTAAATAAAAGCACTGAGAGCGCATTTGTACACTGTTAGCCTCCAGCGAGAAGATGACCTGTTTACAGCTCCATTGTTTAATTTTCAAGGTTATTTGTGAATGTTTTACGTTAGGTCTAGACTAACCTTATATTAATTTGTTACCGGTATTTGTATTCAGTGGTAGTCTTAAATACGAAAAAGGACTATTCAACTTCCAGAAATCAAATGGATTACCATTGCTAGAAACTATTGTCTTGTCCCTCAAAGTTGTCGTGAACTGACAATCAACTCTCATTCCTTCACTGATTCTTATAACCGACCGGTTTTCACTATTATCCCATGTTAAAATCAAGACATTTAATTTTGACAGAAAACCATACTGATTACAATAAAAAACCCATATCTTTAGCCCTTGAATTGTTCGTTTATTTATAAGACAATTTTTTCCGAAGTTTTGGAGTGAATTAAAATAGCATTAAAAAACTCATTAATAATTCATGAAGGGTATACAAAAGAAATTAATTTTTAATGAGTGTCTTTACATCTGATAAAGACACGGCTAAATTTTACATCCGATTTTCTGGGCCAAAATAACCCAAAATCTAAATTTTAGTATAAGAATGGATAGATGTACAGTTAAGCTTTTTATGCCGTTCAATAAATTCGCAATTCGTGTTTTATCGAGTCCTAAATCACTCGGCTGCGCCTCGTGTTTTAAACTTTATAAAACACTCCTGCTCATTTATTAAAATTTACATAAACCACCGGTTTCCAAAAATGACTGTTGTATATTCACTTCAACCTCCCAAAATTATCCCATTTTAGAATGGACGATGGCTTTCCATGCATAACAAAACCAGACGACTTGGTATAAAATATAAAAACAACTCATCTTTATTTCTCATTTATTTACAACGTAATTTAATTTCCTCTGAGGATTACGAGTGATCCAATTGTTAACATAGTGTACTTAACAGAGTAAACAAACCGTCATCGTTAAGACGGATAAGGACACCAGTTTTGAGGATTTCCCTGTTTGTCTACGGTTCTCCTCTCGACATAGATTCTGAAGAGTTAAGATAATCGTGTTACTGTTCATTCAAGCAACTATGTCTTCCTTGATAACTTGGTAATACCAGGGACCTTCTGTAGGGGTTCTAAGTGAGCAAAAAAGTAGGCTTCGTATTAACAAAATGGCTTGAGTTGGCATGGGGCTACCTCAGGATATTTCGTTTGGCAAAATATTGAGGCCTTCTGCGGGAAAATGGAATACTCAGAGGCGGAGGGAGTGAGGATGGGTATTGCTATAATCTTCAAATTATACGGAACAGAAACTCGGGTTAGAGTAGGCAAGATCGAGTTGAATCATTTTTAGTCCTATTGTTTGTAAAAATAGTATAATTTTCCGACGAAATGGGCACATGCCTTTCTCCCCGTCGGCATAGCTTTCTTCTTTTTCTTAGCTATCATTTACACCGTAAAAGAGACTCCCGAATTGGGTTGTGAGTTATTAAAACTGCATCGTCTCGTTTCTTGATTTCAGTGATTTGGATACTACCACGAACAAAACTGAATAAAACGGTGACTATAATAAAACGCGGACTAATTCATTTCATTCCGCTGCACAAAATGTCCCTCTGGCCACAGGTACGCATTCCCTCTTGGTCACACAGTCGATCGCTGGACCACAGTTCTGTCCAATGGAATGTTACTCCGTCCACAAGTAGACCTTGCCACTTGAATTTCCTCCGGCCAGTTTGTTCACAGAGGGATGAAATATATTCAGAGAATTGATAGAGTTCAGGTTCTCGTGTGTGAGATGCATCAACGCGTTGCTTTTTTTCTCAGAACAGAAAATATCGATCTGAAAGAAAATTACAACCGAAAGAAGGTAAATGGCTGAAATCATGTGAATAATAATGATACGATTAGAAAACAACAGCTTTGTCAGTACCTGTCTTGGCTGCCTCATACTTCCAACAACTGCATATGAATCATATTTAGGATCCCACGCAGCGCGAAAATTTGTCAACCATCGGCCAGTATAGTTATCATGTCTGAGAAGGGCAAAAAGAGGAAAACAAGCCGGTTGCATATAGCATTTTTTTTTTAAAAAGTGCACTGTTTTGCATCCGCTATACAGGGTCAATTCCACATCCAGTCACTAACTTTTGAAGTTTTCTCATATTACTGCCGAATACTAACTACTTAAAAACCGAGAGTGAGGTCGTTACGGGAAAATCTCAAACTGAGGCCTTGCCGTATTGAGCGAACGATTTTCTATCCCAATTTGCATAATCCTTAATCGGCCTGTGGGCATCACGGGAGAAAAATGCCCTAGCGCTTAGCTGCGCTTAGCTGCGCTTAGCTGCGCTTAGCCATTCAGAGTGGGCGTTTATCGACTACAAACACAAGCTATATAATAATATCACAAGCCGATTACATTTTGTTTTCCTTTCAAGGATTTACAAGTCTTCTTGGAGTTCAAAGGCCATTTTGTTTACAAAAATACCCTTAATTTTATTTGACTGCGAATTTTGACGTCAAGACATTTAAATACTAAGTGCATAGCCTCTAACAGCCTACATATAAAAGACAAGAGCTCCCGTTACCTGAAGCAGCATTTGGGCGAAGAGGAGGCTCTTCCAGATGGGTCAACTTCGTTAATACTGAAGGAAAACAAGGGACGAAAAACAAGAGAAGAAACGTTTTAGATCCATAGTCCACCAATTAACAAAAATATCAAATCTATTTTCAGCTACAACTACTTTTCAAAGGTCAGCCATGCACCAGGAGTTGATCGCCAAAAAAGGACGCAAAATTGGTGACAGTTGCATGCAAAGCAGATGTCGAAATCATAATAAATTGCCTAAAAGAATTCAGCACTTTTTACGTTCCGTGGTAGAAGTATTCAGGCAAGAAAGATTTGAATGACGAGAATTCAAGGACTTTCAACCTTGCAGAGACCATAGACGGGTTCACGCTCTTGAGTGTACGATGGGTAATCAGGGCAAAATGGTGCCAAATTCAAACGTTTGTATGGAAATTCAAAGCTAAACAACTCTTCCTGGAATGACATCTTTGAAACCCTCACTTATGAATTCAAACACACAACAAAATAAATGTGGAGTGCACAACTGCCCTTAAATATATTTTACAAAACTTACTTTCTCTTATGTTCGCTGTAATATTACAGAGAATATATACGGAAATGTTTGTTTAAGAATGGAATTTCAAATACATGTAACGCCTACGGTCTCCGAATTTACCCTGTAGCATCCTTGACGGAATACATTAGGTTTTCCAAAGAGAGAGTGTTAAATGTTTCAATTCACCAAGACCTATATGGCTTTGAATTTCCATACAAACTTTTGAATTTGGCGCCATTTTGCCCTGATTACCCATCGTGCACTCAAGAGCGTGAACCCGTCTATTTACTACCAATTTTTTAATGGTCAGATTGCAGTCAATATGCAACCAATTTGAGGTGAAAAGATTGAGTATTTACTTGTACGATATTCTTTAAGTAAATGATTAGAGATATGGAAAAACAACACCAACAACAAAATAAGAACAGTACAAAAACATGATTACCAACTTAGCGGTATTACTCACGTGACATAATCATCTAATGACGTCGCCAACACTTGACTACCGGTCAGCGGTGAAAAATAAGCAGATGTAACAGAACGGGTGCGTCGAAAAGAGCTCAGCTTTGATTTCATGTTTTTCACATTTCTTATGTCCCAGAAAGCTACAGACCTGAAACCAAAAACGGGTGAGCTTGAAGCTGAATCTACCCGCCTGCAGGCTACAATAATGAAAGTATCAGGCAAATTTTCAATCGCAAAAAATTGTTCATGGCTGATTTTTCAAGTTACGCACAATTCATACATCGCACTACCGTTGCGCTGAATCTTATTCAACCTTCGGAAAAAAACGTAAACAGATTTCTCGCGCTCTCATTCTTCTTCAGTGATCGCTTTTTCAAATATTAAAAAAAAAACCATGAAGGGTCTGAATATAGACTACAAATTTGTCTGCTTTGTGTTCGGGTAAGTTTTCACTGGCTGATTGAAAGGAATTTTGTGGAAAATGCTTTTCTCACACCTGCACCGCTGGGAGTCTATAGTTCAAGCTTGCTGCGGTTGACTTGTCATGGATGCCAGTGGTGTATAAGAACATGAATTTTTTAATCGACACGATGGAAATGTAACCTATTATTGGAATCTGAAAAGAAACACAAAAACAAAAACACGTTTTGTGCATAAAGAACAGCAGCTATTGACAGAGGAGAATTAGCCGGCACGGCTAAACTGAGTGAAAGTGAAAAAAAAAAAAAAAGAGAGAAATGTTTAGATATTGTAGTCCAAACTTCGCTGTAGGGGTTGAACGATATTTGCACCTGTGAGAGATAAGGATACAAGAGGGAAAAAGAAAACACCGCCTTCACAACCGACAACGACAACAACAAAACAGCAAAGAGAAAAAGCTTACCCATCATTCGAGGATGTCAGGAAAAGACTCTTGTTTAACGGATGGACATCAACACACTTGATGGGTTTGTCATGAAGACAGTAACTTTGCTCTGCAAGTTTCATCTTGCCGCTGAAAATGTTTTGTTAATTTTGCATCAGTCGAGATCATAGTGAAGCCATGACAAACAATATTCATGAAAAATAATGTCCATTAGTTTGGAACAAACAAGTCTTTGAACAGTTGGTTGCGTCGTGGGCCAAACATAGTGACTATCATGCATCGTTATTTGTTGACATGCAATACGGCATTTTTATAGTTTTGCTAAATTGGTAAAATAAATTTACACAAAACTGAACGATCATTCTTGGGTTTTCTTTTCCTCCAATGTCTTCTTCAGCTTTCTGTGACATAGCTCCTACTAGTAGCACACAATCACAGCATTAAAAGCTGTAGTAAATGAAGATGTGAAGGGCTATCGCAGTTATGAACACTACTTTAATAAGAAGAGTGAAGTCGAACCCACGACCACTGCGATACCAATGCAGTGCTCTACCAACTGACCTAATAAGCCAACTGGAAGCTGGTCATACGAATTTCATATATTCACAGTCAAAAGCTGTAGTGTTTGTTCAAAATGATCTAGTGTTTTATTCCTTCATGCAAGTACACGTGTATTGCCACGTGTATTGTACACGTGTATTGCCGCAATCTTACCCATTTGTTCTCGTGTCAACAATTAGGAGATAGCCGCTATCAGTTGCCGCTAATATAGTACTTGAGCTGGGCGAGCCAAAGGCGAAGTATATGAGCCTGGTGGAATCATCATCATCAAAAGCATGAACCTGAAAGGAAATAAAGATTACAATAATAAAGTTTTAAAATCTTGAGCAGGAAGGGGAATGGGCGTGAGGGGTTGAGTGGAGATAAAACTGACCACTGGGAACAAAAATAACCGCCAAAAGTTGGAAAGTTTTTCAGAAAGCTTATTTGCATATGATTTCTCCCACCTGGCACAAGCTGATGCTGGGTGATCTAAGAACACTTGCTCCACGACCAGCACTCCAGACGTTACAACTAGACTACACAGGAAAGCGGAACTAAACTAAACATGACAACGAACCATACGTTAACTTAAAAACTTTTGAGTATTACTTAAAAACTACACTTCAGACATTACCTCTTGGAAAGTGGCCGAGGTGACGTCACAACACCTCATTGTTCCATCATAACTGGATGTATAAAGCTTTCCACAGTTGTCTGGGTCAAACGACATACAGTTGATGGGGCGAGAGTGAGGTTCGTATAAGTACACTCCGTCATCTCCCTTTGATGAGCCCTAAAAGCGCAAAACTCAAGCTTAAAAGGCCGGTTTACACGCTACGATTTGTCAGACCGATTGGCCCGACACTGTCGGGGCGGGAATCGTTCATCTATTTTTACGCCCAATTCTGGGCCCAACATGAAATCTGAGCGGGAAAATTTTTTCTGAGACTTTGATTCTTTGTAAAGCGGTCATTCTACTGACTTCATGTTGCGTAGTGACGAGCACTTAAAAATGATGGAAGAGCAAGGTGGTCGCATATTTGCTAATAACTGCTGCGGCGTTATTAAGAATTAAAAAGAAAAGAAAGAGACAACGACGTGCATGGGTCAAAAACTGGCATCGAACAGAAGCCGAGGGTTTTCACAAATTGATGTCGGAACTGAGAATCAGTGATCCTTAAGTGTATATCTCTTTTATTTCGCTCATGATAGTCTATCACATTTGCTGTAAAGGCACGGGTACTTTATCAATTCTGCGATTAACAGGGAGATATCTCTTTCCTCAATTTATCGAGCCCTTGCCTTCTTCCTCTTCTTGGCGTCCACCATTTTGGATGCCTGTCAATTTTTTTACGCATGGACACACATGCCCTTTCAAAGCATTTTGATTGACGCAGCGGTTCCTTTGAGAGTGTCGGCCCGACATCCAAAACTCTGTTGCACTGCAACAGATATTTGGAATCGGACTGATTTTTCATTTTCACGAATCGGCTGAGAATCGGGCGTCAAACTAGACGTACGATTGTCGCCCCGACACCGTCGACCCGACAAATCTACGCGTGCAAAACGGCCATAATACTACGCATCCGGCCACGAGTACCCAATAGACCTTTTCGCCGTAACATCTGCCATTTTGAAAATGGGACACAGCGCACGAAATGAAGTATTTGTATGGGGACTGCGATGTCAAATAACTTTGCAATATTGGGTATCTGTACAAATTTTGAATGGTGAAGGTAATTTAGAGGGCCAAAATTATTCTTTTCAAAGCTGAATGATACAGCTGAGCCAGAAAGCGAGTAATTTTCCATACATTTGCCTCTAGGAGATTAAAACCGCGATTACTGGCTTTCCAGCTCAGCTGTATTTTCAATTAACGAGAACAGTTATGAATGCTTTGTGTCAAGCCTTAAATCTTTTCCTAAAAACGTCAGTAACAAGAAACAAGTAAATCTTACCACATCCCATATGCCCAGGTTACCCCATTTGCCTCCAGCAAACACCAGAGTTTTAAACTTTGCGGGGTGAAAAGCCATGGAAAATATTCTATTAGGGACGAGCTTTGCTACATGTTCCTCCCTGATTCTCAACCTTTGCAAAGATTGTTTGTAACTGCAACATTGAAAGAACAAAACGTGATGATGACTATGAAACATGGTGCATCCAAACTTCTAATTTGAGCAAAGAAGTAGATGATGACAGCATAATAAATTTAAACAAAAGGAAAAGAATAAAACTGACCAATCAAAGTGTGGCTGTGTGGTGGGCGGCCTAAGAATACCCCCAACGTTCACCAAGCGTGTCGTAAGAGGCGACTAAAATGGTTAAGGGAAGGTAAACCCGATGCAAAACCCTTCACTTTGGGCCAGCAACCCACTTGAAGTATACATTTGCTACGGAATCCAACTCAAAGCGATTACAACAACAAGACACTTCTTCTGCAAGCGACCCCGCTGCCTTACAAGCCAGAAGAATGAGACTAATGGTGAAAGCTTGTCTCAAGAAGCCGTTAGTCCGACTGGGGGTGGCAAACGGAAGAACCTAAAGATCACAAAGAGGCCAATGAGACTAGGTCTCTGGAATACTAGAACACTGGGCAAGACAGGGAATAAAATCTTTCTGGTGGGAGAGATAGACAAATATAACATCGACGTGTGCGGGATATGTGAGACCCACCTCACTGGTTCGAACACTGAGATAATTGAGGGCTGGCTACTTCTTAACTCTGGAATGGACGACATTCACAGACATGGTGTTGGGTTGCTGCTCTCCCCTAGAGCTAGAGCAAGTCTTATGTCGTACGAAGCTGTCAACGAAAGGATACTGAAAGCGAGGCTTTATACGAAAAAGGCAAAGATCTCAATCATTGTAGCCTACGCTCCAACTGAAGATGCAGAGGATGACGTGAAAGATTCTTTCTATGAAACCCTACAGAACATCACTGATAGTGTACCAAGGCACAATCTAAAATTGGTTATAGGCGACCTCAATGCAAAAGTTGGTAGCAACATCGGGCCCTGGCAAAGAGTTCTTGGCCACCATGGGATCGGAGATATGAACACCAATGGACTACGACTTGTTGAGTTCTGTGCTGAAAACGACATGGTCGTTGGTGGAACTTTATTCCAACACAAAACCATCCACAAGTGTACTTGGACATCACCTGATGGTAACACTCACAACCAAATTGACCATGTATTAATAAACGGCAAATGGAGAAAATCACTTCTGGATGTCCGGGCTTTCAGGGGGGCTGACTTAGGGAGCGACCATAAGCTTGTTATTGCCAAGATCCAACTTAAGCTGGCTGCACAGGGAAAGAAGACCAAAAACCCTAAGCTGATGGATGCAGAATTACTCCTCCCCCAACTGGCAAGAGATTACCAGATCAATATAGCCAACCGCTTTGATGCTTTGTCAGATCTGTCATCCGAGCCAGATGTGGATCATGAATGGAACGGCTTTCGTGACGCAGTCTACACTGCAGCAGAGAAGACTGTAGGCTACCAAACCAGTCAACATAAGAGCTGGATAAGCCCAGGAACACGTGAACTCATCGAACATCGCAGAAATGCTAAGAAAGTGAAAGATCAGTCCCAAACAGAGGAAAGCAAGAGCAAGAGCAAGTACAGAGAATTGGACAAGAAAGTCAAAAACAGCGCAGAGCAGGACTGGAAGAACTGGGTTGATAGACAAGAATCCTCGCTTGAGGAAGCAGCAAGTAGAAAGAGTCAGAGAGAAGTCTACCAGAAAGTTCAAACTTTGACTGGAAAAAATACCCGAAATACATCAGTGGTTAAAGACAAAGATGGTAAAATAATTGACTGCAAGGAAAAGAAACTTGAAAGATGGGCAGAGTACTTCAGAGAGCTCCTAAATATAGAGCCATCTGTCAGTCCTCTGGAGGGACATAACTGCCGAATTCGATGACCTGGACATTGATTTGAGTCCCGCTACCAAAAACGAAGTCGACCGAGCAGTTAGGAACCTTAAAAACAATAAGGCTGCAGGACATGATAAGATCACAGGTGAGATGCTGAAAGCAGGTGGTGATAAATTGATTGAATGGCTGTTACGAATATGTATCGCAGTGTGGACTAGTGAAAGAATACCGGAAGACTGGAAGAGGGGGGTTATTGTGAAAATACCAAAGAAAGGCGATATCGCAATCTGTGCCAATAATCGTGGCATCACTCTACTGAGTATAGCTGGAAAAGTTTTCTGCACCCTGGTCCTGCTGCGCATTAGAGATGCTGTTGACGAACGCCTTAGAGAGAACCAAGCTGGATTTCGAAAGGGACGCTCCTGCTCCGATCAGTGTTTTGCCCTACGCCAACTTGTAGAAAAAAGCCTTGAATTCCAGTTACCTGTTAAAATCAACTTTATTGACTTCAAGGCCGCATTTGACAGCATCCAGAGAGACTCGCTTTGGAAGATAGTCGAATCCTATGGGCTTCCAAGGAAGTTAATTAACATCATGAAGAATACCTATGACGGCTCAACATGTTGCGTGAAGGTAGATGATGAAATGACAGATTGGTTTGAAGTAACAACAGGAGTTAGACAGGGCTGTGTTTGGTCCCCACTATTGTTTGGCATCGCCATCGATTGGGTTCTCAAGAACTCCCTGGACAAGAACGACCTAGGGACTGTACTTGAAAAACGAAGAAGTTCTCGCTACCAACAACAGCGACTATCCGATCTCGATTTTGCGGACGACATAGCCCTGATTGATGAGTCAGAACAGAGACTGCAACACACAACATCTGAAGTAGAAGAGAAGGGAAGAAAGGTTAGTCTCACTATCAACTCGAAGAAGACCAAGGTCATGGACGTGGCAAAGGAAAGAAATGATATCACTACCACCTTGAGCAATCAAAACTCTCTTGAAAATGTCGACAAATTTGTCTATCTGGGAAGCATAATATCACATAACAGCAACCTCACACCTGAACTAGACAACCGTATTGGAAAAGCAGCGAATGCTTTCAACAGACTCCTACCTGTCATGCGCCACAAATCCATCAAGATGCCCACCAAAACTGCTATTTATCAAGCAGTAGTTCTATCGACTGTATTGTATGGCTCAGAAAGCTGGAACACCACTGTCCAGGAAGAGAAACGACTAGCAGCGTTCCACACCAGATGCCTAAGAAGAATTCTTGGCGTTTCCTGGCAAGACCATGTGCCAAATGAAGTGATCTTCGAGAGAACCAGCCAAGTACCGCTCATTAACATCTTACGACACAAACGTCTTACATGGCTCGGACATGTCATCCGTATGCAACAAACTCGCTTGCCCCGCTGCTTGCTCCTCTGGGAACCACGAAGACGCCGTCGCCCAGGCAGACAGCGCATGCGCTGGAAAGATTCAGTGTCGAGAGACCTGCAAGACTCTGAACTTTCCTTCGAAGAGGCAACAGTGTTAGCGCAGGACCGCAAGGAGTGGCGATCATTTGTGTTGGTGCTATGTGGGCTCGGCCCACGGCAGCAGTAATGTAATAATGTAATCAAAGTGCTTGAACAGGGATACTTCACAAATAACTTGTGGGATGTGGCTGGAGTGACAAGGATACTTCATAAATTAATGTGATCAAGTAAGCTGAAGCCTCTCAAAAGGCTCAAAAGGCACTTAGTGCCTTTTGAATGGCTTCAGCTTACTTGATCACATTAATTTGTGAAGTATCCTTGTCACTCCAGCCACATCCCACAAGCTTTACGTTTTCATTGCTTGGTTTATTGATATGTGGGTACTTGAGCCTGAGTATTAGCTATGCCATGCTGATGAGGCCTAACAAGGCCGAAACAGCTGTCCATGGCTGCTAATGCTTGGGCTCAATCTTCGCTTTGGTAGATTTAATGGGTTATGCCCGCTACCATGTGGCCTTAGTGCCTTTTGAGTGGCTTCAAAGTGCTTGAACAGCATGACTTAAGACCACTCCCCTAATAACCCTCCAGAAAAAATCACGCGCCTGCTAAACCACGTGAATGACGCACAAATGAGGAGACATCTCTCCTTAAAATGAATGAAAGCAAACAAAAAAGCCCCAAAAGGGTTTTGAAATAGCGTATTCGTTGACCCCTTTTAAGGTTCTGTTTAAAAACATGGCAAGGACAATTAATGAGGTCTGGCCAATGCTACTACATGTTGTGATCCTTTTTAATCCTTGTTTTCTGAGCACCGAATGCAACTAGTCTTTTTCTTTCATTTTCACAAAACTTCGAGTACCCAATCAAAAATACAATTTACCTGTCAACATCAATACTTCTGACATCATCTCGTTTCTCCTTTGCCTTGTGTAGCTTTAGAAAAAGAGAAATCATTCAATTAGTCGACTTAAGTATACCGAATGCCATAAAAAAAGGTAGATTCCATTCAATACTTGAAATTACAATAGTACTAGGAATACAGAAGCCTCATTTTGTGATGAAAGTTTGCATGAAAAGCTTTTAGAGACTATTGCAATTTGAATGACTTGAATTTTTAAATGTATTGCAAGCAGATGAATGTGAAGATGGAATAAACTTGGCTACGCTGTAAATAAACAATTATTATTTTACATGGCACCCAATATCAGCATGCCTTCTGGCATGCACAATGCACCAGTCACATTTTAAAGCACTGATAGAGCGGGTGATGAAGGTACCTTGAAGAATTATCACACACTGACAGAAAAACATTGAAACAGGGGGAAGCTAACATTTTAAACGTGGTTGAGTGTATAACAATTAATATGCAAACCTAAGTCTCTTTTAACTTATGGGAAATGGTCAACCGCTCTGTATGTAACTTAACAAACTGCTAAGAGTAGTGACAGGAGACACTTTCTGTGGCAGATACAGTGTAAAACATTCCTGCAATCCACTACAAAGCGGATACCTTGTCACGACAAGTGTTTAGGATGACTTAACTTGTTTACAGACACATTTTGCTGTATAAAGGTAATGCTGCCAGTGCTACTGTAAGGCAGTTTGCATAGCCAGGCAAAACACACATACATGTACATGTACATCCTCATAGCAAACTAAGGAAAAGCCTTGTCAACACCTGGAGACTGCAATGCATCTTCAGTTACTCTCATGTTCCAGCCCACTTTGCTCCTCTTCAACAAAAGTGTATGTACAACGTAGGAGGTTCAGTCTGGGAAGCTTTGGAACATACTGTAACTATGCATACTTCTCAGGACGTGCAGCACAACATTGTTAAACCTGTAGCCTGTGTAACCTTGTGCCATGGTTTTGAAGTGGCACACTTCAACAGAGAAACAGAGGGAAATGGTATGTGCTGCAAATATTGTGGTTTTGCATTAAATATCCTTTGAAATGTCCAGCCAAATCACAAGGCACTCCAACTCAAGGTTCCGTGCATGCATTTGATGTCACTGTGAACAAGTTTCTGTCTCTCACATAACTGCTCAAAAGGAATGATTTTATGACATACAATGTACATGTAAGTACATACCATGTTGGTCAACACTGTTAATTCATCAACAAACTCCAGAGCATCTGTTTCTTCAACATCGTTACAAGGCTTCATTTCCAGAGGGCCAAACTTGCGTGGCTGAAAGAATATAAACGATAACACTGCCGTAAGTTGCCAAGCCAAACAGTAGATCACTTTGACTGAGAGTTTTATGAACTTCATGACAAGAAATAGTCCATGTACTTGACAATATTCATGACAATAATCTGTTTAGACAGAGGCAGAAAATTATAGCTGAAGAAAATAATTCAGAAAATAGCACTATAACTGACTCAAATTAGTAAAGCAATGATATTGATGATAAAAAGATAAAACAAACAGATTACATTGTTAAAAAATTTACCATTAAGTTTGCATCAAGAATTCATTAGTTGAAATAAAAAAAGGCACCACCTCCTCAACACCTGTGGTCCTATATTGCTCATCAGCCCTTTCAATAAGCATGGATGGCCAACAAAAAATATCAGCTATTGTAATTAGTATAAATTTACTAGCCTTCTATCATGAATGCCGATCTCTGATTGGCTACGCTACTCACTATCTATTCTGTGATAGATAGCAAGAAGTGGTTGTTAACAAAGTGCCTGCGAGGAAAATTTCGATAATTTACTTGAATGTTTAGTTTTGAACGACTAGCAGATTTATACTAAAACAATTAGATTATTCGCTCTTGATTTCTATGCGCAATAGCTGATTCAGGTTGTGGCCAAGTAGGGTTAGAAGACAAAGTTATTTCATTTTGATAGATCTAGGTTATATAAAAAATAACCTGGAATCAAATTAAGCCTGTAACATAGATCTAAACAGTCTAAATTTTAAAATTTGCATTATTATTTTTGTCAATTGAAATTGGCATACTGATCAGGCCTTTTTATCTACGGTAGGGGTCAAGATAATTTTTTTTAAATATATATGACTGGAATTGATTCTACATTCCTTGGTTATATTATCCTGATAAAACACTGCATGGACCCTCTCCCCAGTTCTAACGCAAGATCTTCATTCAAGGTAGAAGCCTAGTTGCAAATTGCAAGTATCATCAGGGTTTTCAATAAGTTTTGAAATAGCCGTCTGAGCTAACTAAAGTAGGTGGCAACCTGATGAATTTTTTTAAATAATTTGAGTGAAAATATGGACAAAGTAGGCGGTGGTAAAAGATAACTTCTGACAAAGTAGGCGGGGATTTTGGCCGGTTGCCAGCTTCTAATGAAACCCCTGTATCATACATATAATAATGAAGGAGTAGCTTGCAATGGTTCACAATAATACAATGTACTTGTTGGTCTTTTTGGACATGAATGCAGTGTTCCATCTTATTTTACTTACAGAGTCAGTAAATTTTTGTGATACTACAACTGAGCTTATATTCTTTAGTCCAACAGCTTTCACCCGGTGAGGGAAGTAATGAAAAGTTCTCTACACAAAAGAGACCAATGAAAATAAAATTTGAATCAGAAGAAAAGCAAGTACCAAACTGGATCTCAGTTAAGCAGTCATTTCTCATTTAAAAAGGGCTCTTTACTCTGTTGATCAAGTCATGACAGATGTTGAGAATCACTTGCAACTACTTTGTTAGTGTCCAAGATACATCTGTTAACAATTTCTGGCATGGTTTAAAAGTAACAGGGCTGTCATTAGAAGCCGGCAACCGGCTTTTATAGCCAGCTGTTATAGCAAAATTAGCCGGCTACTGAAAATGAGTAAAACATTAAACATTCTCTGAGAGACCATCTTCTGAAAACCTTAATGACAGCCCTGAAGTAAACTAATACTTAGGGCTAGGAGATTTGTCAACTTCCACAAAAAAAACTGCTGCTATCTAGAAAACAGTTTGCTGTAACTTCCTGCTATCTTAACTAACTGAGAGTCAACCAAAGAAAGACCTCCTTTCCTTTCATGCAATACTACTTAGCTGAACCTTGTGTGCAACTGTTCACACATACAGTGTAAGGCATGATAAAAACCACTACATCAACTCACTCACTCACTCACTCACTGACCCAGCCACAAACGTCACTCCCTCACCCACCCACCCACTGATGGACTGGCTCACCCATCCACAAACCCATCCACACCCACTCCCCACCCACTCACTCTCTCACAGTCAGTCAATCAGTCACTCACTCACCTACATGTATATCAAACATCCAAGGCATGGCACTCAGTCACTAATGTCTAAAGCACTACTGACACCAATTAGAGCTTTAGTGACAGAAGTTAGTACAACTGTACACAGGATTTGTTCTGTACATTTTGCAAACTGAAACTGACTGAATATACAGTAAACAGATGAATATCTTACAATGTTTTACATTGATTACTCACATGTTCATCAACAGGTTGGAAGTATCTATTATTCTTTGGAGAGTCAGGAAGTGTCACACCCTGAGGATCCTTCTTTTGCAGGCGAAGTGACTGCCGTGTGGGAAATGCAGGTGAAACTTGTGGACTCTTCTTAGGCCTGCCAAAAATTCACAAGTTCACTTGTCAAGTGGTTCTCTTTACTGTCTAGTCTAGATTATTATTGGTTTGGACTTTTCTCTTTTACTTAGAGGTGTTATCATGCAAGGATGTACTCTGACTTGCACATTATAGAATTGACTTTTAAAAAGAGGAACAACTGCATATTAGAGAAGTTAAAGATATTGTGCATCAAATGGGAACTCGGAAAAAAATCCGAGCCCCAGATGGGATTTGAACCCACGACCCTCCGTGATCTAGTCGGATGCTCTAACCACTGAGCTACTGGAGACTCCATGGTGAGCAAGGGTGAAATGTGGGTATTGACTAGAACTGCATCACGCAGTTACATAGTCAAATTTTAAATGACCATATATGACTCATAACTGCATCGCGCAGTCACATTAAGGCATATCGGCGTACTTTAACTTCGGTGTACTTTAACTTCTCTTATATTTACTCGCTTTGGTAACTGCATATTATTATTTATATTATTTACAATTATTATTATAGTTATTGACAAACTTGACAGTATCTAACGTTACTTTAATTTACAGTTTATAGTTGAAATAAAACCAATTTCAGGTAATTTATAACAATCACCTGGAGAGTCCTCTGTGCTTGAGTTTTGTAGTAGAAGGTGAGTTCATCGACAAATCAAACTTTGCCTACAAGAGAAATTAACAAGTACTGATACTGAGCAATAATAAAATCACCCTTAGAACAATTTAGATGTTACAAACTGTTCCTAAGGCTTTAAAAATAATTCATTTACCTACAGTATACATTGTACCTGTCCAGTAATCTTCAATAATCTGAACCATGAAGAATGAATATAGGTTACTGGCCAAGCATGAGGCCAAGATGGCAGGATATTGGCCAAATTTTCTTTTTTTGCGTTTTTATGGACCGAGACAAAGTCAAGGTCCATAAACACGCCAAAAAAAAAAAAAAAAAACAAGGTCAATATCCTGCCATCTTGACCGAACAAGCTTGGTCAATAAAGGATTTATTATATGTGACTCAACCGACGCTATTAAAAGACAGTAAAATGCGGGACGAACGGGTTACCCCGAGTGGTCAAGATGGCTCCATGGATCTTTACCTTGCGGGTAGCCAATCACAGCAGGAGAATTGATTAATCTTGACCACTGAAAGGGCCAGTCATATAACAATTAAGATTATAAAATCACATTTTCTATGGACCAGGTACATCAACAGAAACAACTAATTAAAAACTACTACAGTAACTATTAATACCTGACTCAAATTAAGCTCTTGAAAAAATGCATTGTTCTTTTGAATGTTCTCAAGCCGCATTTTCTCATACTCTGATAATCCATCAATGCCGTCTTCCTAGAAAGGTATAAAATAGTAATAGTAATGGTAACAATTTTATATACCACACAAATCACATAGTATCATCATGATGGTTTTATACTGTACTAGCTTATTACAGACTGTACTAGAGTGCTTTTCAACTGAGTGTCGTAAAACGAAAACCAAAGCAATTACTCTGACCAATCACAACAGAAGTTAGCAGTGCAATGAGCCAATCAGAATACGAAGCAATTACATGTAGCCGGCGTAAAGCGCGGGAAAATACGCGCGTGCAAGCCACAGTTGGTTTTGGTTTTGCTTCTCATTGGTTAAGAAAGTGGCGTGAGTTTTCCTGGCCAATCACAGAGCGAAGCAATGCAAAACCAAAGCAAAACCATAATTACTTTCTACACTAAATTGAAAACTGCTCTATTTAAAAGTGCAAATAACATAGTTACCCAAACTGCCAACTGCCAATTTGGAAAAAATTATTGCTAAAACTCCACAATGCTCATCAATGGTCTTGTTGGCCTTCTACCCACTCTAAATCATCCCTTCATATTGTTTCTTGCTCCATTTTAGCCATAAACAAAAACAGAAAAAAGTTTGAAATTTCTTCAAATTTAGACCCAAAAGCTAAGGCTGACTCAACCCTTTTAAAAATTGCAAAAAATGGCAGGACCTCATAGATGGTAATTGCTGGCCTTCTACCCACTCTAAATCATCCCTACACATTGTTTCTTGCTCTATTTAAGCCATACAGTGTACATAAACAAAGAAAAAAATAATTTTAAATTAATATTGCAAATTTCTTCAATTTTTCTTAGACCCAAAAGGCTCACCCTAGTCTCCTACGCAGCCGTTCTTTGTCTCGTCACGCAATGCTCCTCGCAACTAACGGCTGCTGAAAACCGAACCACATTCCTTTCCCTTTGTGTTTGCGGTCTAACGAATTAACCAATCAGGTATCACAAAAATGACAATGACGTCAGAGGAAACAGCATGCTTTTCATTCTGTCAGCGATGTCACGGACTCTGGTCACGAATGGAACAATTCGTAAGAAGATTGTCCATAGTGTTTTACGTGATCATCGCCGTCGGCAATGCAAGTCACGATAAATACTGATATAGGCAAAAGTTCACTCAATAGTCAACAAATCATTCAATCGTTGTGGATGTGAGGTGGTTTTCAAACAGCAGCAAATTGTTCATTTGCAGTGGATGCTATCTGTAAATGATGTGGCCGGGTATTCTGTAATCTGGCCCAGAAATGTTTGCTACAAGCGGTTGACAGTTCCAACGGGCTTCGTAAAAAGAAATTCAACGAGAAAGCGAGGAAGTCTTCAGTAAAAGGGAAGCTCCAAGAGCAAAGTGATTCCTACGAGCTGCAGAAGAGATACGGCCTTGCGCACGGTATTGGTTACCAACTGCGTTACAAAACATGTAACGCTAAATAATGAGCTAGAATTTAAGATTTCAGGACAACTGTAATAGTTTGAAAACAGGAATGGAAATGAAATTTCATGTGCATTTAGCTGGCAAAAAGAAAGCATTGAAATTCCTTTCCATTTTGAGTTAAGAACAAAATAAAAAACCGTACTCAAAAATTAGCGATAAAAACAAAAGTGAACGTGATTGTGATTTTTGAGACAATTTTTGCTTTTACGAAAAATTTGACCCCAAATCCACGAAAATCGAGATGCACATTAGTTGAACAATCCCCTCGAACAAGTTCATAAACGGAAACTAAATAGTTTTAGAGTTTAAGTGATTTTTTCAGCGTTACATAGGTAATTTTCAAGCTAAATTTCGACAAAAGGGTCAAAATGCAAAGCGTGCGTTTCGCCTAGCGTTTGCATAGTTTGATCGATAGTTTGGTTCGTTTGGTTCGTTTGGTTCGTTTCGTTTGAAACGTTTCGATAGTTTATAAATAGCACTCGACTTGCTTCGTTTGAATCGTTCGAATAGAATGAATGGAAGCTTTCAAGCAAGTCATATATTTCTGATTGCGGCCCCAGCTGTTCATACGATGGGTCTTTATATTGTCCGTCTGAGTTTCAAACCTTTTCACGTCGCAATTTTCGGAAAGTTTGCACGTCCCTGTCGGCGAATTCGTCAAGAGTCACTGATATCAATATTTCGGAGAATGTTTAACGTAAATGGATAGACTAAAGTTCTATTTTCGAATAACCATAAACTGAATAGACTTGTAATTGATCAGCTCGAAGGGCTGGAGGTTATCTGATCATGACACACTCGAATCGAAAATGAACGGAGCAATAATTATTTTCTTTTGACCGGTGAGGTTATTTCTTGTATGAAGACGCCCATGTGAGAACGAAATGCCACGACAAGATTCAAGATTTTCCTTGCTGATTTTTTGCTTTGTTTTTTAACCGAATACTTCAGAATTTTCTCACAAACGTCAGATAAACATCACGGAATATGCAAATTCCTGTTCGGCTTTCAACCGGCTTTTCCAAGAAAGTGAAATTTAGTCAAAAATTACTTTTTTTGTTTGGCTTTAAACAAGCGCTGTTAGTTAGTGTTTTCATCGTAGCAAATAGGTAAACAATGCCGGCAAAAATACTCGAAAAAATATCTTAGTGCCGTCAAATCCGCCGAATGATGAAATATGATCACCCCGGTTGCCTAGCACGTGACGTGTTTCGGAACTCGCATGTTGACCTCAGGAGTGTGAACTCGTACTATAGCCGCCTGATTTCGCTTTCGCAAAGAAATTAAAAAACACTCTGCAAAAAAAGAATTTTTTACCGCAGAGTGGCAATTCAATCGGAGAAAAAGCATCGCTTTCCTGAAACACACAACAGTCTCACCACCGCACAAAACCATTTGAACGCTTGAAACGCTTCAGACGCTTGAAACTATGGGGCGCCATGTGTAAAAATATTATTTAGCGATAATCTTGCATTATTTTGTGTTATTTAGCAAATCGCAAATAAAGTAGCAATGTAATTTATAAATCGCCAATTCAACGAACTTTGCGATTTATAAATGCCAGAGATGTGTTTTGTGATTTATAAATCGCAGTGGAGGTTGACATTGTGATTTATAAATCGCAGGATACGTATATTTGCGATTTGTAAATCGCAAAATAATATTTTTACACATGGCGCGCGATTTATAAATCGCAAATGTGATATATAAATCACAAAAGTGTGATTTATAAATCGCAAAAAGTGCGATATACAAATCGCAAAATAATATTTTTACACATAGCACGCGATTTATAAATCGCAAATGTGATATATAAATCACAAAAGTGTGATTTATAAATCGCAAAAAGTGCGATATATAAATCGCAAAATAATATTTTTACACATGGCGCGCGATTTATAAATCGCAAATGAGCCAACTGGAAAAGATTGACCGGACTCTGGATTGGACTCTGGAATGGACTCTGGAATGGACCCTGGACTGGACATTGGACTGGACTTTATTAAACGAAGTTAATATTTAATTAATAATATAACGATTAACCATTTCTTTTGAATTATTAACCAGCGGGGAATTTTTTCAACACTTTCAACACGTTTTGAGAATGCATTTTTTTTTTCAAAAGGAACTTAAACGGAAAATCGAACAATGCTGCCCAGTAACTTTACAATTGAAATTGAACCAGATAGGACTACAAACTAAGCAAAACATTTTAAGCCATGTGTTAGCCTGTTAAAGTATTCATCGTCATCATCTTTCGTTCCTCCTAAGTGGACAGCGAAGCATGCTTATCAGCAACAAGGATTGTCGCTTACTAAAGGCAACAAAAGATGAAAATCATTGCATGTTAAAACTGGACAGCAAAAATAATTAACTATCTTGACACTTTTGAGCGATTCTGCATTGTATGGAATGAGAATAAAGTAGCCAACGAAAAAGGACGATTGTCTAATTCGTACAAAGGCTATTTATTCCGTTACATTTAGAGGTGTTAAACATTCCGAAACGAAAAGATATTCCTGATAAGATATCTCAAAGCAAGATAATTTCAAAGCGTCGTGGCTCCCTCCCTGTTGCGTATCGGCATCTGTGCATCGTGTTCGGCTAGTGTCTTGAAGGCATCTATCGGATTACTCTTCTATTTGATTAAATTTTAGCTTGTACGAGTTCGCGCGATTAATTTTTCTTCGGTATATTTTCGTAACATGGACAAAAGTCCTAAGCCAAGTACTAATCAGGGGCACCCGACGACAAGTTTCGGTAGATATCTGTTCGCTGGAGGGTAGTTCGCCTTGCGCTTTCGGTGTCGATTAAAGAGTGCACTCGGATTTTCGTAACTAAAACGTGGCCTAAAAGATTCGAAATTGGGAAATATTAGCCCCTGAGGTTTTTGAAAGGTCATAATTGCTGTTTTTGGTAGTCAAAAACGTCAGCTAGCATTTTTGGAAAGAAAATAGTTCTCTAGGAAGTTCGTGGAAAGTTCATTTCAGCTTGCATTTTCTCAAAGGAAGATTTTGTCCCCTAACATTTTCGGGCAATTAAAATTTCAGCTAGGGAACCCGAACAGATGAACTTCTTCTAGCTTATGAAAACATCGCTTTAAACAGACTTTAAACACCATAAGGCACTTAAAAATGCCTTTCTACAGCTTTTGGTTGATTTGGCTCGTTGGGTGCCCCTGACTAATTACGCTGGAGTTGTAAGCGAAATGGACTCAAACTCTGATCATGATGAAACGTCTCGTGGCTGGATGACGGCGTACGAAGTAAAAAATGAAGAGGAGGCCACGACTATTGCTTTGGCAGAATCGCTCAAAAGTGTCAAGATAGTTAATTATTTTTGCTGTCCAGTTTTCACATGCAATGATTTTCATCTTTTGTTGCCTTTAGTAAGCGACAATCCTTGTTGCTGATAAGCATGCTTCGCTGTCCACTTAGGAGGAACGAAAGATGATGACGATGAATACTTTAACAGGCTAACACATGGCTTAAAATGTTTTGCTTAGTTTGTAGTCCTATCTGGTTCAATTTCAATTGTAAAGTTACTGGGCAGCATTGTTCGATTTTCCGTTTAAGTTCCTTTTGAAAAAAAAAATGCATTCTCAAAACGTGTTGAAAGTGTTGAAAAAATTCCCCGCTGGTTAATAATTCAAAAGAAATGGTTAATCGTTATATTATTAATTAAATATTAACTTCGTTTAATAAAGTCCAGTCCAATGTCCAGTCCAGGGTCCATTCCAGAGTCCATTCCAGAGTCCAATCCAGAGTCCGGTCAATCTTTTCCAGTTGGCTCATTTGCGATTTATAAATCGCGCGCCATGTGTAAAAATATTATTTTGCGATTTATATATCGCACTTTTTGCGATTTATAAATCACACTTTTGTGATTTATATATCACATTTGCGATTTATAAATCGCGTGCTATGTGTAAAAATATTATTTTGCGATTTGTATATCGCACTTTTTGCGATTTATAAATCACACTTTTGTGATTTATATATCACATTTGCGATTTATAAATCGCGCGCCATGTGTAAAAATATTATTTTGCGATTTACAAATCGCAAATATACGTATCCTGCGATTTATAAATCACAATGTCAACCTCCACTGCGATTTATAAATCACAAAACACATCTCTGGCATTTATAAATCGCAAAGTTCGTTGAATTGGCGATTTATAAATTACATTGCTACTTTATTTGCGATTTGCTAAATAACACAAAATAATGCAAGATTATCGCTAAATAATATTTTTACACATGGCGCCCCATATGAAACCTTCTCCGGCTTTGAAACGTTTCAAACGCTTTCTTGTAATCGTTTCAAACGATAGATGCCGCGAACCAAACGAACGATAGCAAATTCTAAACGCTACAAACGCTGGAAACGAAACCGAAAGTGCATGGTTTCGGATGAAAATGTAACGCCCCCGACAAAAATTTTGATGAGTCCGCTAACTTTGCTGTGTTGTTACACGCAGACCAAGCAAGGGAAAAGCAAAACAAACATCAAAATAAATAGTTGACACAATAGAGAAACTTTTATATTTTAGTTTTCTAGGCAATTCCTCCACAGCAAAAAAAAAATAACGGCTAAAAGTCGAACATTGTCAGTAATTGGGGATTGGTAACCAATACCGTGCGCAAGGCCATACGAAATATTCCCGATGGAGAGACTGTCCGCGAAAACGTTCCGTGACTGACCGAGCGAAAGCATCTAAATCCCTGCAATTTGGCAAAGGCAAAGCTAGCGCTTGTATTTCTTCTCCTATTGACTCCTAAAAGTGGGACTAGGGCACCTATGACTTACATTCCTGGCTTCCTATCTCCGATTCAAAGACACGCGGCCTACAATCTCGTGTTGAGTGTATTACCAAATCAAAATATGACAAGTCCCGAAAACATTTGTCACATTCATTTCGTCCACGATTAACCTCAACGCCAAACTCGTCTACTCGGAAACAAAGTCAAGTGCAATTACTGGTAAAGATCTAGTATCCTAGTAAAAACGTAAACAAAACGCTAACCGTTTACTATCACTCCAATGTAGTCCATTGTTAGCGCACGCTTGACACCGATATAAACTAGGCTGTGATTGGATGTACGCCGAACTGAGGAATTGGCGCGTACACTTTCCAGAAAATGGAAGGCTGATCCTGATTGGCTAATAGTCGGGAAAGGAATGTGGTTCGGTTTTCAGCAGCCGTTAGTGGCGAGGAGCGTTGCGTGACGAGACAAAGAACGGCTGCTTAGCAGACTAGGCTCACCCTGGCCCTTTAGAAATATTGCAAAGGATTGCAAAGCCTCATTAATGGTCTTGTTGACCTTCTACGCACCCTAAATCATCCCTACATATCATTTCATGCTTGATTGTAGCCATACACACACAAAAAAAATTCAAATTTCAAATTTCATCAAATTTTGATCAAAAAGGCTGACCACGGCCCTTTGCAAAAATGGTCATGTTGGCCTTTTATCCACTCTAAATCATCCCTACATATCATTTCTTGCTCCATTTCAGCCATGCACAAACACAAAAAAAATTTCAAATTTCTTCAAATTTTGACCCAAAAGCCTATAACCATGGCCCTTTGGAAAGATTGCAATTTATGGCCGTTTTATCATGTTCTAGTGGTGCTGCAAGTTTTCAGATGGCATTGTCTGCACTGTAGGCAGAAAATAAAATAGTGCCCTAGTCTCCACACATAACCAAATTTCACATACAGGTTCTGTGAGACTTCAAAATAAGATAACAAATTATAGACTAAGCATGGTGATTTCTAACTTTCTTTTCGTATTATGGAGGACAATGCTCACCCCTTTTGTCTCATCCTGTTCGGTAATATTTCCATTTTCAGTTGGCGATTCCTATGGGTAAGATCATACCTACTGTAACCATTTACATCTTATGCAAATCTGAAAAACTTCATGTATAGAGTACTTCACACTTCAGTGTGTCTAGGGAAGCTGAAAGCCACTCACTGGGCACTTAGGCTATGTGGTAGCAGGCATTACCCTTTAAATCTATCAAATAAAGTTTGAGCCTGAGCATTAGCAGTCAATGATACATGTATATATAGCTGTTTTGGCCTTGTTAGGCCTTATCAGCATGGCATAGATACTTTGTAATACCCAGGCTTATAAAACAAGCAATGAAAATGTGAAGCTTGTGGGAGTGAAGTGACGAAAATAGCTCACAAATTAATGTGTCTAGGCGCACTTTCTTTTTGCATGGAAAAACCAGTTGTTCCGGTGGTTCCAACTAGTGGTGGCATCCAACTAGTCCCATGCTCCTTGATTATTAAACACACGGTTTGGTGGTATTTTGGTTAATACCTAGTCTCTTAAAGAGTGACTCAGTTGGTGCAAAAGGAACACGCTCGTCCCATTCCGTTTTGATTGAGACAAATTTGACCTGTTCCTTTCAACTGAAAATTGTCCCCAGTTTTTCCATTCAAATGGAAAGTGCCCTAGGTAAGCTGAAAGCCACTCAATGGGCACTAAGGCCATGTGGTAGTGGGCATTACCCCTTAAATCTACGAAATATACATTGTAGTTTGACCCTGAACATTATAAATTAGCAGCCATGGACAGCTGTTATGGTCTTGTTAGGCCTCATAAACATGGCATAGCCAGGGCTGTCATTAAAGGCCAGGAGCCAGAGATTTTTCCCAGCCAATTCTGATAATTCTGGACCACAGTAGATCCCCAGCTACGTACTTTCATAGAAAAACAGCATATTGACTACATGACAACAGCAGGATTCCCTGGCAACTTTTTGAACATGTCTCATATCCCTGCCTACTTCAAAAATTAGTGACAACTCTGCATATCTAATACCTAGCCTCAAGTACCCACATAAATAAAAGAAGCAATGAAAATGTGAAGCTTGTGTGATGTGGCTTAGATGACCAGAATATGTTGTGCTCAGGGCTCCCATTGATAGCAGACTGCTTTTTGCATCTGAAGGGGCTACCCTGAGTGGTATAAATCAATAAAGGTCGATCTATCTATCTACAGCTGTATCTAATATGTCACAAATTAATGTGTCTAGGTAAGCAGAAAGCCACCCATTGGGCACCAAGGCCGGATGGTAGCAGGCACTACCCCTGTCCAATTAGCTGCTAATGTTCAGGCTCAAACTTTATTTCGCAGATTTAAGGGGTAATGCCCACTATCACATACACTGTAGCTTTAGTGCCCAATGAGTGGCTTTCAGCTTACCTAGAAACATTAATTTGTGAGAGCACAAGAATTGCACTTCATGATTTGTCTTGTAAATGAAATCAAGCATCAGATACTGTGGGATGCTCAGCTTTGTTTCTGGCCTGGTCTCCTGAGAACTGGGTAATGAGACTGGTCGCCAGAAATGGGCACCAAGTCATGTACAAGTTCTTTAAGTTCCTTCAGAATGAAGTTCATGAAGGGCCATTAGAAGAAAAAAAGATTTGAGGAAGTGGAACTTGAATGGCACATTTCTCTTACATGCACAGCGTGTACAATGATGTGTAAGCTGGATCGGAGAGTCAGTCATGAGAAAAATAAAGCAAAGCATTCTGAAACTCCTAATGTGACACACGAGAACTTTCTCCATGTATCACAATGGACTTGCATGCAACGGCACTGGCAATTAAGAGAGGAAAACAAGATTCAAAGTTTGTGTATCAGATGTACGTAAACAGTTTCGATTACGTAAGCTTGGTTCAGCATGCTGTGGGATAACGGCGTGAAGTCGACAATTTGCTCCATCTGGAATTGAACACTCGACATTTTGTAATCATCGAACGGACTATCGACGGACTTTACTCTAAGCAAGTTGATGAAGTAACTTATAGTATTTAGGAACTTACCTCCACGATGTGGGAGCGGGCAGATTTTCTTAAACGACGCGTTCTACCAGTGAAGTTCGCGCTGGAGTCCGGGGACAAGATGTCCACGTCCTCTACAATAACATCGACCCCTTTAATCTTTTTCGCCTTCGAGTCCGTAGCCGGTGAGTCAGAATTTGTCGCGCGTTTCCTCTTGGCCATGTCTACAGCTGTATGAAGTCCGAAAGAGAGCAACTTTGGATTGCACGCTCTACAAATCTGGACTAAAGCGAAGGCTGGAACAGAGGTTTTCGCGCCAATTCCTGGGAGGCTTCTTTTGTTGCCTTCTCACCCCTGTTGAGTAAATTGGTCACTACCTCGTGGTCACTGGTATTTGGGCAAAAAAAATTGTTCTATCACGGGAAAAACTCTAATTGAAAATTATGAGATCAAATCGTATTCTTAGAAATTGATCAATTATTGTTTCTTGACGACGTTTAAGTGGATAGCCTTAATAATTTCTTAGGATGGGAGCACAGGGGAGATTTGACAGTGTTGAGGCCTGGTTACTCATCAAGCTTTTGGAAATCGTTGTTAGCCAAAAAAATTAGCATATTTTTTGTTCTGCTTGTAAGAAGGTAGACAATGTGGAACTTCCATTCCTTGGTGTTATTATCCACACATTGCTAAAATTTACAATGAATTTGGACTACTGTTTCTTCTGGATTAACAGCCAGAACGGAGAAATACTACAGAAGTGACGTTTAACCGAGGTCGCGTGACGAGAAGTTGATGTAGCACAAGTTCACTACGCAACATAAAGACATCAATTTTTGGATGAAGACTTAGTATTGAAGTTAATTGTGACTCCATTACTCTGGCAAATTTGATGAGATGCAACTAACATCACTTCGTGTTGTAAAGCAAGTTACAAGTTTAACGTTTCTGGATTCTAGGTTTTGAACAACAGTGATGTCGACGTCTTGACCTTGGGAGAAAGAAGAACTTAAAAGTTACGACTGACTGAAAATAAGCACAAATGCAAAGCTCTGAAGCTGTAAGAGGTGTGTTGCAGGATACACATTTATTAAATGGAAGTTTCGGTAGGCCAGAACCGACGAGAAATACGCGGACAACAAGACAACGACCAAGACCTGTGTCAGGTATAAACTCTTGATGATGCTTGAAGCTCGTGAGTAAAGATATATGGCACTGTCTGGTGATTGCATTGTTTACTGATATCTGCATCAGTTTTTATGATATACATAAAGTATGACATCTCTCAAGGAGGGAAAAAATATCATTTTATTTGAGAATGAGTGCATGCACGTACGGTTGAGTTTCTTCAGTTGTTTGACTTTGATGCTCGCTATTGTACATACTGTGGAATGGTTGAATATATAACGGAATGATGGAATATTTGGACCCTGGTCAAATTCTAAGATATTCCTGGTCTTTGATCATTAGGCCTAATTAACCCCTACTAATTAAATCTTATTAGGGTTAATTAGGCCTAATCAAGGCCTTATGATGACATGTCCCAACAAAGAACCCACAGAATGTTTGCCAAGAGGAGGAGTGCCAAGACGTGGGTGTGACCCTGATTACAGTATGTTGTTTGACTGGTCCCAGTGCTAACTTGAAATAGTCATCTACGGGTTGTATGGAAGCTGGGTGATAGGCTATCCACTTGTCTCCATAGAAACCAAGGTGTTCTTAGGTATCAGAGATCGGAGAATTCTCCAGTTACCATGTAGAATTCTCCTGCTAAATTTCGCTTGCTCCCTGAAAGAATACTTTGAACTATTCTCCTGTTACTGCAATTCTTAATGAAAACCCTGAGAAGCCCAATGGTTACCCAAACGAGCAGTCGATCATATGGATGTTGCACCTATACTTCCTTGAGATAGTGAGTCATGCTTGACTGGCCCATTGCTTTTCTATTCAATTATTCTTGTTAAGAAAGTAAGTAGTTGAGTAATTGGGCTAAATCTTATCACATGTTCTGTTTTCAAATTAACCTCTTGTCAACAGCACCACCAACAAGCCAGCCTAGATGGCGATACCCAAACTCTCCTGAACCTAAGAAAGCCAGAAAGTTCAATGTGAGCCTCAACCATACACCCTTCGAGAGCAGGACTAGTCAGAAGGCACCTTATGCTCCCAGAGCCACAATAGGTGGAAGCACCACATTACGCGGCAAGGAATTCTCCCCAGCAGTGTACAATTCACTGAGCGACCCTCATCTGAATCCCTTCTTCTCCAGAAAGTTTGGAAAAAGTGCATCCTTGAGGGAGTCAGGGCCTTTAAAGCTAAAGGTAATTAAGAGAAAAACATAGTGTACCTTATTTGTTCTAAAGCGCCACGGACAATTAATTTTATTGGAGTTGTGCGCTATAGAAATATTATTTATTATTATTATTATTATTATTATTATTATTACCTTAAGTTCAGAATTAATAACTTTATTACATAAGTTATGCATATGAAAATTAGCAGTATTAATTTTACTATGTAAACACAACTGCAGCAATCTTGGACAAAACTGTTGACTAAGACAATTGAGCTTCAATGCCTTGCTTCATGTAAGTGCAAACAATAATCAACAGGGTCTAAGCCCCCTCCTCCCAATTCAATGTTTTTAGTTTAAGCCTCCTAAATGTTTCCCCAATAATGGTGACTTCCCAAACTCAACATTGAATAGGGGGTTGGGGAGAGGGGAGTTACTTCAGGAATATTGTTGACCCACACATGCCGGAGAAGGATTTTTGGACTCCAAGAGTCTGTTTTCTCATTAAAAAGTAGTTTTGTCCAATTAAGGTTACGGAAACTGATTTGAAATAACCTGTGTTAAATTCAGAGTAAGCAGAGTGACTAGTGAGCCATGCATCTATAGTACATGCATGTACTACTGACAGTACATATATGTACAGAAGTATAATGTAGGTCATGTGATGCCCATGTTACAATGATTTTGTTATGCATGGTATGTAGGTTTCATGTAATAATTCATTTATAAAATAATTGTTATTAATAATAATGACTCCAAGTTATTAAACAGTGTTCTGCTTCATTCCTCTCTCAGGGAAGAAGGGGCACAAGTGGAAAGACTAAGAAGAAAGGTTAGGGTATCATTGAAATCAAACAATTAGACAACACTTTGATCAGATGTTTTTTAAATGGATGAGCTTTAAATTTTGCACTTGAGCCAATCTGTGACACCTAAAATTTAATTATCCAAAGGTTGCTTCAAGATTTAATCTTGTTTTGTTGTCAGTGGTAATTGCTGCATGGTGTCAAAGTGAAACTGGTGCCTTGTCATTTTTCTTGATTTTTCAGTGATTCAGTATTAGTTCATTGTTGAATTTGTTTTCCTTCAATGATGCAGGAGTTACATACAAAGTCACAGTGAAAACAGGAGCCAGGAAAAATGCTGGTACAGATGCAAAGGTATCATAAATTTAGGTTTTCAACCTTGCATTATAAAATAATGCAAAAATGTGACATGTACCGTACAGTGTAACATTTTTCTTGTCTCTACCACCTTTTTAAACTGCCTTTTAACTAATATAGGATATATTGCATTGTATATAGTTCTCAGTTCAAGCATGACATCTAACATACTATTAGAAATTTAAAATGCTAACTTAAAAATTTATTGAATTAGAAGTCACTCTACATATTTAAAAAGATCTTGGAGTTAAACACTGCCTGGTGACCAAGGGGCTGAGAACCTAAAACTTTGTATTCATTATTTGTAATGTTAGCATTCCTTTGACTGATTACATTTTGGTGCCCCACGTACATTGGAGGAGGGGGTATTTAATCACTGGTCCATCTTATCATACATGGATCTCTAATGTCACATTCTGTTGAATTTAAAAATCAGGTGATTCTATATAATTATATTATAATACAGTATGTGAATGACTTGTCATGAATAGCTAAGAAATTTAGGAGTCATTGTCTCCAGACAAAAGTTCAGTCAATGGGACTCTGAATGTACAGTGTAGCAATACTTTAACTGCGCCTACTATGGCTTTTCTGTTATCAAAAGTTTTGATCTTGTGAAATAACCCAAGAAAGATGTTACTTGTATGATTAATTTTGTATGAAATTTTTCTAAATCATTTTGTTTCAAAATGATGGAATTTACCTTCCAGGTCTTTGCTGAATTTCGTGGAACAACAAGCAAGTTTACACGACAACTCACTCACCAAGTGGATCCAGCTGTGCCATCAGCATTTATTGCCACCTTACCACCCTTCCAATTCCACTCTGGAAGCACTGAAAACTTCAATATTAAAGGACCTGATGTTGGAGAACTCATTCAAATTATAATTCAGGTAAGAACTGTTACTGGTAAACTGTTGCTCCTGTGATCTTTAAATGGGGCACTGTGTACAATGTACATGTATATGTTGTGGTTAAAATTTTTGGGGGGTTTAAAAATTTCGAACCAGTGTTGAGCCATCACTATAATATGAGACAAAGGAAGGCAAAAACTAATAAAAACCGGTTTGACAATTTTTAAACCAAAGAAAACTTTGAACCACAACTGTATACAGTAGGTGTGGGTTTCATTGATTGTTCCAGCCTGGTCAATAACTTAAGTATACATAGATGCCTACTACTCATCATTCTATTGGTATTTCATCTTGTCATGGTCAGTGGATGTAATGTGCATGATTGGGTACTGTACATGTATATATGAACAGGCCAATCTGTGTAACTTTGGGACAGGGGCTATCAGAGGTATAGCTAGACCATTAATGTCTTCATATCTGGTTGGAAACACGACAATATCGACCTACCCAGCAATTTGAAGACCTCTTGGCAAAGTGTATTTATGTCACAGCAACCTCCTTTGTTAACCTGTGGGTTGGGCGATTGGGTGGATGTCATGAAGCCCCGCCCCTCACCCTCTCAACTATTCTGCAACCAGTTTTTGCAGCCTTATCTTTGGAAGGCGAAAGGTTCTAGTACACTGTAGCTTCTCATTTTTTTCTCCTCATACTTTGATGCAAAAATGTCTTGTTTTGTTATACATAGCATTGCCATGGCAACCAAAAATGATTGGCATCTCAACACAAATTATTGTTTACCTTGTGTTCTCGAAAACGCAATGGACCATCTGTGAATGAAACCAACTGGGGTTTTTAATTAATTATGGGAGGGTCTTATTCTTGACTATCTTTCTTCCATTGAAACATTTTATTCCTCTCTCTGCAGCATGATGGTCGAGAGCGCAAACAAGGGTGGTTCCTTGATGAGATCCAAGTTACTAATCCTCGTAAACCACAAACCTGGACATTTCCCTGTTACCAGTGGCTGTCGCTGTATGAGAGTGATTGCCAAGTACGACGCTGTCTAAAACCACTGCTTCATAAGAAGGCAGAGAAAGTTGGTATGTAATCATGAAACATGTTCTACAAGCAACTATTCTTGATAAAGATTAAAGTACAATTTGACTACTGTACATCCATCGAGTTCCTTTAATAGAGGGTTATGGGTCAATACAGGGCTTATAAGTACATGTACATTTTATTGTTTCTCATACGGTTTAGTTTATATAGCGCCATCTTCCATTAATTGTCCATGGCACTTTACAATGCTCTAAATACCCTAAAAATTAAGATCCTAAGAATTAAATGCGCTATATAATACAATAAGGTTACAAATAAAAGGTAAAAACTACAAATAAAAACTACAAATCAAATGCATGCTTAAAAAGATAAGTCTTAAGATTAGCCTTAAAAACTGCCTCTGATGATGAAAATCTGATCTGGAATGGTAGTTTATTCCAGAGCCTTGGTGCCGCTACGGAAAAAGCCCTTTCACCATACAGTGTATGTTTTAAGATTCGCTCTAGGCTCATCAAGCAACCTATTGTCTGAAGATCTTAGTGTGCGACGAGAGTCATTATACCTCAATAGGTCTTAAATGTAATCTGGGGCCAGTCCATTTAGAGCTTTGTAAGTTAGCAACAACATTTTAAAAACTATCCTATAATGAACTGGCAGCCAATGTAAACTCCTTAGTATTGGTGTGATATGTTCCTGCCTTCTAGTCAAGGTAACAAGGCGAGCTGCCGAGTTCTGTAAAAGCTGAAGTCTATTGATCAAATACTTTGGGAGACCATAAAGTAGGGCATTACAATAGTCCAAATGCAATGTTATGTAAGTGTGCACAATAGTCTTAGTAGTACTCTGGGACTACTGACAAATCACACAATCAACTGGGACTCTGCTAAATGCATTTATTTACCTAATTAAATGTACTAACTACCACTAAATAAATTGATCGCACTGGAAAGTTGGTTTACTAACTTAGAACATGCAGACACCACTGAACCGTAGCCAACAGCTTCCCGCACCTTACAAATGACTTATTGATGATATCAACTTTACAACAGACAAACAGTAGACAAACCAACTAATTTGACTGACAACACACCTGTGGACATTTGACTAACAAAAGACGGATCAAAATGCACTAATCACGGTTTACAGCCTTCACAGCCAATAACATCACGGCTTAACCGACAGAGGACCGATAACATCACAACTTCGTTGACCAATCAGATCAATGACCTGAGAGTACTTACACCATCTCCTGACGTTAGTCAAATCACTTGACTCTGATGATGACTTCCGCTCAGGTTGTCAAAACATCAGTCAATGTAGTCATAAACAGTCCTTCTCACAACTACACTCACCCAGACGATCATGCTTCACTTATTGCATTGTATCATTGTTTACAGTTTATGTGATAGAGGTTTACACTGGTGACAAAGCAGGTGCAGGAACAGATGCTCATGTGTTCATTACTCTGTTTGGAAAAAAAGGACAAACTCCAAAAACACAGCTAATCAGCAAGTATGTGACGATTCGGTTTTGATCAAGTAGTGGAAAAACTAATGACATTGTATAATTAAGTAGGATGAGGAAAATAATTACCTTGGTATTAATTAATTAATTAATTAATTAATTACCATTCAATGTACAGGACTGATGATACATTTGAGCGGAAAAAGAAAGATGTGTTTAAGATCAAGACAACAGACATTGGGCCACTAAAAAAACTAATGTGAGTCCTTTGATTGTTAACAAATGCAAGTATTAAAATTAATATTGGCTGACACATTTGTAAAAAAGTACTTGGCTGGTGATAATATAACATTAACCTTTTTCATTCTTCATGTAGTGTGGAGCATGATAATTTTGGTTTTTCAGCTGGATGGTTTCTAGACAAGGTAAATATTTAATTTAGAAGAAGTCGTTAACAGTAAAAGAGAAGAGAATTGGTGGTGCATGTAAATTACCTGTACATGTAGGTGTGCTGTTAACAGGGGCAGATCCAGGATTTTTCTTAAGAGGGGGTGCACCATTAAGGAATGTTGTAGCCAATAAACCATATAGTTTTTATTTTGCAGTTACTAGTGTTATATTAGAAAACTGCTGGTCATCCCAGTGTGTGTGTGTGTGTGGGGGGCACATCCCCTGCACCCCTCCCCTAAATCTGCCCTGGTTAAGGTGGCCATGACCAACTACACTGTAAGCAGGAGGGGGTGAAGCACCTTCCTTTAGACTAGTAGTTTTAGTTACTTGCAATGAGAGGCATATAAAAGATTGTAGGTAGTATGGCACTCTGCAAGCCAGCTGCTGATTACAGTGTACTAGTGAAACCCTTGGTAAATGCACATGGGCTAATGTGAAAGTGAGTGAAGTGAAGTACACTTAAGTATCAAGAAAGTATAGTTCACCATAAATAAGTTTTAGCCTGGCTTTTATGAAAATGCGACATGTTAGTCACTCTATACTTGAGCTTGTTAAAGAAAATGTTCATACAAATGCCATAAATTCAGATACATATAAATTATATTAAATTATCAGTTTTTTTGTAAAAAAAAAGTACAGATTGGTAAGTTATTTTTAATCAAAGTCATGCTATGGTCTAGTCTGCGTCTGTCAAAGACCTGAGTCTGTATTCATAAAAATAATTAATGTGAAATTGTTGTAAGTTATAATCTTGCCAAATGTGTTGTCATTCCAGATAATAGTATATTGCCGTGACAGAGAAGACCATAAGTTTTACTTCCCATGTAACCAATGGTTGGCCAAAGATGAGGGAGATGGACTTATTGTGAGACAGCTGACAGCGACAACTGATTCTTCTGCTGCATTCCAAGGTGATTGAAATTCATACTACACACACTTGTCTAAAAAACACTTGTACTGGTACTTGTAAACAGTTACATAAACTATGAAATTCCCACATGTATTAACTACATGCACATTTATTTAAGAAAATTTTCTTATATTCCTTTCTTAATGACAGTCTAGCCATAGTCTGTATTTTCTTTACTGGCTTACATGACTGGTTGCAAAATGCATTTATTTTAATAATATTTTTTGGCAAATTACAGTGTATCTAAGATTTGTCATTACAGGGGTACCTGGGGTGCTTTTCTAAGTTTCTAGTGACACAACCATTTTCTATGCATCTGCTAAAATATATGGCTTATTTAATTGAGTAACAAATGCTACATTTCAAGGCAAAATAGCCATTGACAATAGCATGGTATAAAACCATTCAATTCTGTGTACTGTATGAAGCAAAATATGGCTTATTTGGAGTATATAGCTGTTGTGGTTCAATTTTATCCTTGGTTCAAATTTTATTTTGATTCCTTTGTTTCAAACTCATTATCATACATTGCCATACTCCAAAACAAAGGAAAATAAAATTTGAACCAAGGATAAAATTGAACTACAACATAGCCACTTACTTTAACATTGTATAGAAGCTAGCATTCAATTGTTTGATTCCTGTAATTAATGTATGGTAGGCTTCCAGTACCTGGTTCACACATACACTGGTGATAAGAGAGGGGCTGGGACTGATGCTAACGTAGTCATTACCGTGTTTGGAGAAGAAGGTGATTCAGGAGAAAAGAAGCTGGACAATGCCAGGAACAACTTTGAACGTGGAAAGTAAGGATTGCAAACAGTTACCTTAAGCCTGGTTCTCATATGCCGCCGACCAACCTGCGACATAGACGCCTGTAGTGCCTGGGATACTGTTCAGACATATGAGAACATATGCCTCTGGTAACAAGAACCATCGCAGGTCCTTACCGCCGGTAAGCCTGGGAAGTTGACTTGAGTTCAACTTCACAGGTACGTTGGCAGTTCTTCCAGAACGCCGGCAATAGAAATATTTTATAGAACATAGTCCATTGCGATCGTCGGCGATGTGCCACCAGCAAATATATCCCACATTTCATTACATCCAAAATATCAGATGCTGCAGACATAGAACCCAGCGCTGAACAAGCCCAATCTTACCCAAATAACAGTCTTAATTGATGCTACGTGGAATTATATATATCGCCATTTACGACAAATCTTGCTGTCCGTGCTGGCTCCTTTCTTTGAGCATAGAGCCCAAAATTTTCACTTACGGCTTTCCCGTTTGTCTTGACGTTTTCTTTGTATATATCTCCTTACAAGCAACTCAAACTAGTGAAAGCTGCCAGTGTTTTATCCATGCTTATTGAACGATACTGATTTGGCCTGCTATTTTACGTTCACTGGCGACACGTCACAGTACACCTGGGGCCCCTCTGCGATGCAACTTGGATGAAAAAGTCAAATCAACCAGTGATTAAAGCGCAAGTCATCGCAGGTAGGTCGGTGGCATATGAGAACCAGGCTTAACTTAATTTGGTTATGATATATCGTATGATATACAGTTAATCTTCTTTCTTTCTTTTCTTTTGTTCTCATAGCTAATTATAAAAAATAGTCTTTTCTTTATTATAATTATTATTTCTTACGTAAAACTTTGTCACAGCTTCAAATTATTTTACGCAGTTGTTGGTAATTTGGTTATTATTCTATTAATGAGGTCATTATAGAATTGTTCAAGACCACAACAAAGACAAGTTCGTTTTGTTACATGTGGTAATCCTAAAAATTACAAAACAATAATTTATTTACCTGTGCATGAATGTGAACAAGAGCAACAATCATGATTCTATGTTTTTCAGGAAAGACTCTTTTAAAGTGACCTGTGGAACATATCTTGGAAGACTAACCAAGATTAGGATTGGACATGATAACAGTGGTCTTGGTCCAGGCTGGTTTTTAAATAAGGTACCTTATCTTTTTACATCACTTTACCAATCAATAGACAGTTGGAAAAGTTACATGTAATTGTAAAAATGGTGATTACAGATTTGAAAAGCTTGGGCAACAGGTGGAAATGTAGACTGGGAACAGTCCCTCTATTTTTCACATTGAATCCATGAAGCATAAGAATAAAGGGCCCACTGTCTGGGATTATCTGATGATCAAAACCAAAAGGAGGTCAAAACCATTCTTACTAAAGGGGTAGGGGAGGGGAAGAGGTGCCAAAAAGTAAACCCTAACTGTTACATGAATTGGTTGGTCCCTCTCTGCCCCCGCCCCACCCCGAACCCCTCCACCAGAGTAATTTTGACCCTTGCAGCTTTTGCAAGTCAAATGATCAAAGAGGTGATGTCTTTCGCAAACTATGCAGCATTAATATTTCAGTGTAAGAAATAAAGGAGACGTCTCAGTGTAAATGACACAATTAGAGATTTAATTCAATGGATATCAGCGATTAAGTCACAGTCGCATTACTTTTGTATTATTTTAAAAGAAATACAATGTATCATAATAATAATAATAATAATTTATTACTTATTAGGCGCAAATTAGCATCTGAATAATTTATGATCAAATGCACCGTACAACTATAACTACCAATAATAATTACAATAAAATATACTTAAGAATACCTAAAATTTATAATCTAAAAAAGTAGTCACTCTAACTATAACAGGCAAATGCCTTCCAAATAACTTACATGTGTTTTTGTAGGTGACTGTCGAAGATCCTAAGACTGGAGAAGCAGTTGATTTCCCATGCAGGCGGTGGTTTTCCACAAGTGAGGATGATGGGAAGATCTCACGTGAACTGAGCAGAGGAGATGGCAAAGTTGATGACATGGTTGTTGATAAAGGTATTAAGAGCATTCAGATTAGTTAAATCCGGAATGATTTAACAAAGTGCACATAGTTAGATCCTAGACTGTAGTGGTAACATCATCCTCACTTCCGTAATTAATAATCTGAAGTTGTCTCAGTCCTAGTCTCCTTCGCAGCCGTTATTTGGGTCGTCACGCAATGCTCCTCCCCACAAACGGCTGCTCACTCGAGCTTTACATTCCTCTCCCTCAAACTGATCAATAAGGAGCAGGCTTCCATTTTCTAGAAACCTGGTCCTAGTCCTCGTCTTTTTGTGTTTTTGGCGGCAAATATAACAAGAAATATGATTGGCGCAGCTGCCAAGAATTACATGCATTTTATTGGTTCTCGGTAACAGAGGGAAAGGAATGCAGAGCTCGAGTGAGTAGCCGTTAGTGGGGAGGAGCGTTACGTGACAAACCAAATAACGGCTGCGAAGGAGACTATCTCAGTCCATTCACGATAATTATTTATACTTGTATAATTATTGGAAAGTGAGTGATACCAAAAGCACTTACTTACATTGTGTACTGTATATATTTTGACCTTTTAGGGATCCCGTATCATGTCCACGTCGCCACTGGAGATCTCAGAAATGCATCTACCAATGCTAGAGTTTACATCATTCTACATGGGGGAGAAGATGGCGAAAACAACAGTGGCAAACTTTGGTTACAAAATGACAAAAAGGACAACTTTGAGAGAGGAAGGACTGACATTTTCAATGTAGAGACAACAGAAATGTTGAGTCCCTTACATCACTTGACAGTTGGTCATGATAACAGTGGGCTGGGTGCAGGATGGTACTGCGAGAAGGTACACATGGTTTATTTAAAACCTGCACTAATTACAAGTAAAGATTAACTGCAATAACGTCCAGGCCAGAGTACCTTAATTTTTCACTGAACGGTTACATGCAAGTAAGGTTTTCACTGTACAATAACTGAAATTTGATTTTATTTGTGTGGATTTTCTTGGGTTATTTTTTTTTTATTTGATCATTGTGCGTGTAGAGATTAAGTAATAAAGAAAAAAATATGTCAGTAACTAAAATTCATGAATGGCTATCATGGACCAACTTTTGCAAAGAGACAATTTTCCCAATACAGAAACAGGTCTGTCTTCAAATACATGTACATGTACATTCATATTGTACATTGATTGGTTGTTGCACAATGCATGTAAGTAAAGCGTAAAATCTCCCCACCCTTGAAAGGTACACATGTTAACACTTGTGAATTTCATGTCTAGAAGAACACAAACATCTTTGGAACTTTTGCGCATGAAATAGTGTTTTTACTGGTTTTCTGGTTTCCAGAACTTTCATTTATGTCGTATGACAAGTTGATGGGAACTTAAAAGGATGTTAACTAGATCATCTTATTTGGCTGTAATCATTCCATCTTCAGGTGGTAGTAGACTGTCCCAGTAGTGGACATCAACAAGTGTTTTTGTGCCAGAAGTGGTTAGCAGATGACGAAGGAGACCAGTTGATTGAGAGGGATCTTTATGAGTCTGAAGACATGAGGCTCAAACGAAGGCCGAGTATGTTTGCTTGTCTTCAATTTTCGCGCTTTATTCTGCTACACGCTTATTCTGTCATTATGTGCTCTGTAAGTTCACATCTGTTTTTTTAGCTGTAACTTTCCAGTAGGTACAAAAGAAAACAGTTACAATGTTGTACTTTACTTTCCTCGACATTTATTCTATAACTAAGAGATCTGTAAGTTGACACTTCGAAGCAAGGCCTGTAACGTTCTTGACAGTTTCTTCGCAATGGCGGCATAGCTCACTTTGGAAAACAGCGATAGCCTGGGATCAAGTGTGGACGCGCAAGCGATTGTGGGAAAGTTTGGATGAACGCGAACTACGAAAATTCCGAAACATGTAAGCTGCTGTATCCTCGGATCTACCAATTTATGGCATACCAAAAGAGCAAGATTTTCCGTCATGTTTTGGTTTTATTGTCCCCCAAACAATCCCCAAGTCTCTTTCGTGGCCACTCTCGATACCAGTCTTGTAAAAATGATGTGGTTACAATGGTTTTGTTGTTTTATTGCAGAAACGGTGTGGAATGTTTGGGTGTGGACAAGTGACATGAGAGGTGCGGGCACGGATGCTAATGTGTTTATGACGCTGTATGGAGACAAAGGAAAAACGGATGAAGTTCAGATTGGCAACGCTACGGATAACTATGAACAAGGGCAGCTGGACAAGTTTAAGGTTTGTTCGACTCATTGATATTATTCATTATTAGCTCCAGTTAATTTAATTTGTTTCTTGGGCCTTGCTTACATCCTGCCATAAACTGAGAAAAAGTATATACTCAGGATACTGAGTTATAAATCATGTTAGATTTCGGCAGCAAAATGCACAATAGGAAGCACGTGGCGGTCTTTTTATTGGCCAATGCACAATAGAAGGCGCGTGGTGGTGTTTTCATTGGACAATGCACAATAGAAGGCACGTGGCGGTGTTTTGATTGGCCAATGCACAATAGAAGGCACGTGGCGGTGTTTTGATTGGCCAATGCACAATAGAAGTTGAGCCATGCATGTTATGCACCAATGGCTTGAACTCTCCTAAAATGAGAATGAATTTACGGTTTTGTAATTGAGGTTACAAGTTTATTTCGTGTAGTTTAATTAATTTAGGTTGGTGGTATATTTCGGCACTCGGCTCTAATAATACTCAATTCTGACGAGAATCGAGTTCGCAAAAGAACCGAGTATTGGTCATCGAGAATTGGTTGTTGTTGAAAATTCAAACAAAACAAGTTGTACGTTCGTTTCTTGGTGTATTCCACGATAGCTGAGAATATACTTTCCAAGGGATTAGCCAACCATACAACTTGGTCTTGACGTTAAGAAAGATCTAGCTATTATTTGTGCCTTTTTCCGTCGACGCTAACAATGATATTTGGGAATTTTTCAATTTGTTTTCCATATATTGCCAGCGAGCTTCTTGATTTTACTTGCTACAATTAAGAATATTTTAAAACAATTACTTGTAGACTTAAAATCCGTTAATTTCCTCCGTGGGCTTAGGTCACTTCCCTTGTAATGTGGTATGAGAGGATAGCCTCTAATTAGGGAACCAGTCAGAGTGTTCTTGCTCAGTAATATTCAGGGGCTTTGTATACTGTATGATGATGTCCACTGTTTGCCTTTATTAGGTTGAGCTCACAAGTGTTGGTAAGCCTTACAAGACGAGAATTCGACACGATAACTCGAAGCCCTTTTCTGACTGGCACTTGGAGAAGGTAAATTACAAATACAGAAAGTTATTTAGCAGTGCTCTATTCGCCTAGGAGCTTGGATGCATCATGTTTCTTGTTCTTTCTCATCTGCATATCATACGACGATGTTTACATTTCAAAAAATGTTGCAAATTTATAGCATTCAAAGGTAGGTAAATATCCTGAGAAGCTCAGCATTTCTGGTTCCGCTTTTTTCGCCGAAATAACTGGAACGTGAAATTTTGACTTGTAATATGAGTTTGGAGTGAAATTTCAATGTACTTGTTGGGTAACGCCTGAAAATTACATGCAAATACTAGTGAGCAGTACCTTTCCAGGCTGTACTTTTGATACAGTTTAGGTTGCTCGGCTGGACCCTTTGTCGAATGGGATGTACACCCGCAATATAGTTGTAGGCACTATACTAGTCTACCACAATTAGCCAGAAATAGCTTGGAAATGATTTTTGACAGAGTTACCATTTTGTTCGCACGTAGATCCAAATTGAAAATGCTCGATCAAGTGTGAAGTGTTCTTTCAAGTGTAACCGCTGGCTGTCTAAGACCGAGGACGATCACCAGGTTATCCGGGAACTTCCTGCCATCATTCAAGGAAAAGAACCTCTTCCAGGTAATGGCACATTATTAAAAAGGTTTTTGTAGTTTGTGTCTTGTAGTCTTAGTTGAACTATAGTTTATGGGGGAACTGTGTGGTGGTCTTTTTATATACTTCGTAAAAATGCCAAAGAAGTAAAATTGAAGTCAAGTCAGTAGAAAAGTGTTAGCAATGGTACAGAAGCTTTTGAAACCTTGGTCAAGAAAGACATTAGACTTTAAAGGCCAAGGTTTTAAGCCCGGCCAAAGTTGTTATGGATTATAGCTTTCTTAAGACTGACAACTTCATAGCACCTTGGTGGTTCAATCAAAATAACGGACGAAACTCATCGAGAAAATTGTTTCGGAGAATTTACACTTTGAGTCCATTTTTAGCCAAAAATGTTTGCACTAGCTCATCCAGGTTAAAATTTCTAGATATCCTTACTTTTAGTCTTAAAGTGCTACTATGATCAGAAAATCACTTGTCCTTTTTCTTCAAGTTTCGAAAGTGTGTTTGCTTAATAACCGACTCGCGAAATTTCAAGCTTTAATTTGGAGAAGCCAGTTTTTTATTTTGACTGAAATATTTCTATTTAGTGATCCGCCATTACTAACTTCAAAATCTTGAGAGAACTGGATCGAGGACAAAATGACGTAGAAAGCTCACAAGAGTAAGAATGTAGTGTGTGTAAACCCGGCTGATTTAGTATGCAGCACGGGAATTTTGAGCTTTCAGACTTTCAAACTCGTGTTTTGCATACTTAATAAGCTGCATTCTCACACTGCATATTTTAAACCAGTGAGTAAATGACGTCATTTTATCCTGGATCCAGCTCTCCGAGGCCTAATCGGTCAGTTATGAACGTGAGTAATGGCGGACCGTTAAATTAAAAAGTTGTACTCAAAGTAAACAGTCTTCCGTGTGAAATTAAAGCTTGAAATTTCACGAGTCGGGTGTTAAGCAAACACACTTGCGAAATTTGAAGAAAAAAGACAAGTGATTTTCTGATCGTAGTAGCACTTTAAGTGCTTGCTTTTTTCAAACGTAAAACTCTCAGTTTGTAGTTCGATGCATATGACTATTGCTCGTGTCTTTTCCTTTCAGTGTATGTGTACCACGTGTTTGTACATACTGGTGACAAGCGCGGCGCCGGGACAGATGCCAATATTTTCCTCAGTATTTTTGGCGAGTTAGGAGACACTGGCGACCGGCCCCTGGAGGAATCAAAAAATAACAAGAACAAGTTTGAAAGAAACCAGGTAAGACAGCGACACAGCCAGGAACAAGTTACTTAACGCGCATTTGATCATATTCGAATGTTAATTTGCGCGCTATAAGCAATAAGTTATATATAGACGCCTCCATAAAGATGCCTTCCATTTTCATGCACTCAATAACACAGCAATCATCGTGGCGGACTGGCATACGATATCCCGACCTCGCGAGTTTTGACTCGTTTCCATTGGCCAAACCGCTTTTGCTGAGCCCACGGTTCAATGAGCGCCCACAACAAACCGTGTTTTCACTACCCAACGGTATTACTGAAGGGAGCAGGGGTTTCAATAATTTTTTAAATAGCCGTCTAAGCTAACTAAAGTAGGCGGCGACCTGATTAATTTTTTTAATAATTTGAGTGAGAATATGGACAAAGTAGGCGGCGGAAAGAGGTAAATTCTGACAAAGTAGGCGGCGATTTTCGCTGGTTGCCGGCTTCTAATGAAACCCTGAGGGAGGTTTGAGATTCAGGGACTCAAGTCTCTTGGGGGTAGGGCGGTTTGTTAGTCCATACCCGCTACACTCGCACCCGCAATTCGCGAATTTGATATAGTGCTGTTTATACACCAGTTTTCGAATCCTTGCAAAATGTTGCATTTTGGGCACCAAACATTATGGACTCCGTAGCAAAGAAAAAGACAACGCCTGATCACAGGTAAGGGGACTTAAGTTATTACACATTGTTTCTCTCCACCTCTACTCCCTGGGGTACACTGGGGTACACTTAGCTGGCAATGAACTTACATTCCATCTCAGCGTGTAGTAATCAGGATGGAGTCATGATACGGCAAATACTGTATTACTATACTTTTGTGTCTGCGCCAGGTGGATGAATTCCTCATCGAGGCGGTGTCACTAAAAGGCCTCCAGAAGGTCCGTGTGGGGCATGATTCGTCCGGGCCGGGAGCAGGCTGGTTCTTAGACAAAGTTGTAATAAAGGACCCAGAAGACAACACCAAGGAATATGTGTTCCCGTGTAACAGGTTTGGGATAATCACTCAACTGTTACTCTTGTGTAACTGTTACTCTTTCTATTTTTTTTTCTTGGATCATGGAAATCTAAAAAAAGGAATGGTATTCCAGTTTTCAAAATCCTAGTCTTGGACGGAAGTGCGAAGTTGATCACGGCTTCACGTCCCACAGTTCTCGACACTAATTAACTTATTGATTGAAGCGGATGGCATGAAAAGGTGGACAAGAATTTTACAAGGATTGATAATGGTTTTTTTTTCAAGAATTACTGTTCAACTGGCAGCAGCGTACCTTATAAATATTGGTTGCTCTTCAGAAATTGAGTGAAACGGAAGCTGATGTTTCTGTTTGAAAATAGAAAATGATTTAAAATCACACGTTAAATGCAAAAGTGCCCAGAAGCCGAAGTGGAGTACGGATGGTCATTTTCGAAAAATGGATTGGAAACATCATTGTCCCTTTGATTTATGTGTTCTGCAGGTGGCTTGCAAAAGATGAAGATGATGGACTGATTGTGAGAGAGCTTCCTCTGGGGGAACGAGTTTGCTCAACAGTACGTCTCGTTTACCTTGTCGGGTTTCACAAAATTAATCTTCTTTCGCCAGTAGGTTTCAGTAGCGCGAGAGGTGGCTTACTTCGAAAGGTTACTCAATGCAACCTCTTCTTCACGAAATTACTTGCTTGCGATTGCGTTTCAAGATTAGACGTCGCGCTTTATAAAGTTTTCTATCTTTGACTTGTGCAGTCTCCCTCTCAAACGCAATCGGTAGAGGTGATGGCAGGTTTGCCATTGCACCAGGATTGTTTTGTGTTGTTTTGATAGATGTACCTTTCAGCAGTGCTTCAGCCCACTAAGTTTACACGCAACTTTTTTTTATCCAAAGTGTCTTTTCAAGAAGAGCTTTTTTAAAATTTTTGCTACTATACTGACCCATTTTGCTTTCATTTTCAGCTACATCGTATCTTGTGTCTGTGAAGACCGGTGATGTTCGTGGAGCAGGCACGGACGCCAACGTTTTCGTTCAAATCTATGGCGAAAGAGGTGACACTGGAAAATTACAACTAAGAAGCGCTGAAAACACGAAAAACAAGTTCGAACGAGGCAGGACTGACCAGTTTGTACTCGAGGCCGTGGATATTGGAAAGGTTGGTCACCAATCTTTAGGGCTACATGTCATAGCCGCTGTGCTCAGTTGTCCTGACTCACACTTACGCATTTTATCCAAAGACGAAGAAGTTAAAATCACTTTGTACGGCATGTTCAACTGGCCTTCACTTGAATAGGCACACCTAGGAATTTTATCCACACACGCAGAAGTTACGGAACTTGAAGTCCCAATAACAGGCCTGAAGACGGGCTTCAAAGAGTTGACTTCTAAATGCCATCTTTTCGTCTGATTCAGGTTGAAATGCTTCGCATATCACATGATAACAAAGGTACCGGTGCTGGTTGGTTCCTTGATGACGTCACTGTGGACATTCCATCACGTGGTGATCAGGTGGTGTTTCCGTGCCACCGCTGGCTCGCTGACGATGAGGATGATGGGAAGATTGAGCGGGAATTGTACCCTGGGCAGCAAACTCACACCAATCCAAGTAATTATTATTCAGTTGCACCTAAATACTCGTATTTAGTGTTGGCAACTGATACTGAAACCTGTCAGTTTACCTGTTAATAATTCAGCGTTGCTTTGATTTCAGCAAACAATCGGAATCGCAGCTTCGAATTGGAAAGCTGAATGTAACAGTTCGACCTGAGTTCTTCCTTTTTCAGTTCATGTTTTTTTCTGTTAATAACCCGTTTCTTAGTTTCCCCGAGCGAAACAAAATTAGCCATGAGCCAAGCAAAATGAATATCAAACTGAATACGAAACAAAACAATCAGATAATACACGGTAAGGTCCTAGAGAACCGTTTATTTATGTATCCAGTTAAATAACGAGGCTAGTAGCTTTTTGACCAACAATATCTGTATCTGTTTAATACTTTATTTTCCACTTTGACACAATAAAGCGTCATTTAGACTTCAGAACTTTGTAACTAAATTGCAAAAAAAGGATAAAGTTTAAATTTGGTCTTCATCGCAAATTGTCCGTCGTGTTTATCCCTTCTGAGTTTTCAATCAAAAATTAAATTTCCTTTTTTTTTTCGTTTTTGTATGTAGAAATACCACACGAGGTTACCGTGTACACGGGTGATGTGAGGGGAGCCGGCACTAACGCTAATGTGTTCCTAGTCATGTATGGCGAGAAAGGCAAGTCAGACCAGTTTGACCTGAGAAACAAGTCTGACAACTTTGAGAGAGGCCAAGTTGACAAATTCAAGGTAAGTTAAAATGGTAAAGTCACAACTGCGCTGATCAATCACATAATCATTAAAATGGTAAACGTCTAAAGTTATCAAAAAGTTCCTGTCAAGGATTGGGAGGGAGGATTGGGTGTCGTTTCCAAAGGAGGTGTTCACCATCGCCCATGTGGTCATACTTTCGAGGGTGGACGCAAAGCTAAAACAAGGTAATTTCGGAAATTGTTAGTTTTGCAGGCCTTTTAAAAGGCGGGGAATTTTTTATAGAGGGTAATGCAAATTATTTTCAATAAAGCGTAAATAGGGTCGTGAAATCGAAAGCTGAAAAAAAAAAAAATTCACAGCAATATACTTTCACGTTTCACTTTTCCCCAGCAGGTTACTATAATGGTGACTACTTTTGAAATCCTGTAGGTGGAGTGTGAAGATATCGGACCACTATTAAAGATTCGAATTGGTCATGACAATAATGGAATGCGTTCAGCTTGGTTCTTGGAAAAGGTAACAGCCACCCGGTCCAGAACATTACAGCACAATACTCTTGTATTTATATTTAACCAGGCAACATCGTGTCATGCTTATCAAATTAAATTCCATCTGGTCTCCATTCCCCTGAAGGTTGAAATTCGCCGCGTGAAACCTGAGAACAAGGAACCGAGTAAGAGACGAAGAAAATCCAGGGACTCGGAAGTCGAGGAGATGGGTGATGGTGACGACTATAATTACTTTTTTGTTTGCAACCGCTGGTTGGCTCGTGACGAGGACGATGGACAGATCGTGAGGGAACTGGTGCCTATGGATGCTAGTGGGAAACCAAGGCGAGGCTCCTTGGCAGGTGAAGAATAAGATATCAGTTACTCGTGAACGTATATTAAACATTGTTTTGCCAAACCAGTGAAATTGGTTGCTTGTGTCGTTAAAATTTAGACTCTTTCGCATACCTTTAGATCTGACCTTCTCACAGACGGCCCACATTACGGTTCTAAACAAATCTTTGAGCGTTCACCTGTGTTGGAGAATCTTGTCCTGCGTAAAGTGGCTGCAATTTCCGTCATCGGTTCTGAATGCCAAAGCGAGGACGAGTACTAGCGCGATCAAACCTATTGGGCTGTGTTTTTCTTTGCAAACGATGCCGTCGTGTTGAGCTGCATTAAACTGAGATATCTCCAATTTAAACAAAATGAGACATACGTTTTATATTAGATAAAAGGGCAATTTTCAATTTAATAAACTGATTTGCGGCCTGGTTGAATAATTTTTCAGAGAACACGTATCGTATACATGTGCATACTGGTGATGTGGCCAATGCTGGGACGAATTCAAACGTGTTCATCTGTGTTTACGGCGAACTGGGTGATTCTGGAGAACGTAAACTGGACAAGTCTGAGACTCACATGGACAAGTTTGAAAGGAATAATGTAAGGATTGTGTTTGCTCTTATGTCTTATTCTGTTTTCTTTAAATACCCCCAGACGGAAGGGTATGCTAATTAATTTTGTTTAAGACGGAGTTTTAAGTTTGTTTTCCTTGTGAAAGGAGTTTTGAATGGTAAGGTAACTGGACTTGATAATGTACTAAATGTATAGAAGCTAAATACAGAAATGCAGCAGACGTCGAACGTCAGATTGTTGATCACATTTTATTATGTACGAGAATTAATACAGATACAAAAATCGTCCAATATCATTTTCACGTAAAGGAAAGGTACCTAAAAACTACTTGCTGTCAGGTAGAACGAGACAGGAATTTCAGTATGGGAAAAATCTTTAAAGGAGCACTGTCACCGGGATTTTTGCTGTTTTTGGTTCAATTCTGCCCAAATTACTGCCTTTTACCTGTTATCGTGCAAAAACTGCTCTTACAGAATCAGCAAGACAAATTCCAATGACATTTTAGCAGGGAGAACTAACCATAATATTTTTTTGGTGATTTTTCAATGCATTGAATTGAAATTTTGAAAAAGCTGGCAAGTTTTTTCAAATTTCAATCCATTTCTATCCTCGTCATTTTTGATGGAATACAGGAGTTTATAGTGTCAATGCAGTGCTACAGTCTTTGGCAGCAAACCCAGACCATTATTTTAAGGTTTCCACTGATGCATTGGTAGTTTTAAGCTTTGTAAAGTGATGGTACAATAGCGTGACACTGTCCCTTTAAAGGGGGTTATCTCTACTGATTGAGGTACGCCGAAAATGGGACTTTTTTCTAGTTTGTTAGTCTGTTTAGCCGACAGGAAAATATAATGATCTTATCTTGGGGGATGGTCTTAATATAGAGGGAGCCTTCCTTTAAGAAATGAAATTTTTTTACTCGTAGTGCACTAGGGAAGAAGGATTCACGATACTCAATTAATTATACTTTTTTCTCCTTCACTACTGTTGCTGGATCGTATGCGCATAAATTTAGGCTCACTGTTCGGTACGTTCACTTTTAAAGACTATGGGAAACAAAGATTAACTTAGGCCGCGGCTTAAGGCAATCAGTGGGCCTTCAAATCTGTTGATAAGTAGTTTATTTTAAGCAGATAAACAGTTCTCTAGTCTGGGATGCAAGCGTTCTTGTTACCATCAGCAGTAGAAAATGTTTACACATGATTTTTGGTCGTCGAACGCGGTTATGTTAAGCATCGTCTCAATTGTTTTAATAACCGATCCATATACGTTTTTTTTTTTTCAGGAAGATATATTTTCGTTCAATTGCATCAACCTTGGTAAAATCAGCAAAGTCAAAGTGTGGCATGACAACAGCGGTCTGAAACCTGCGTGGCATCTCGACAGGATTGAAATAAACGATAAACTAGCGAAGGAAAATTACGCGTTTCCTTGTAACCGCTGGCTGGCAACGAGCGAAGACGATGGTCAGATCTGCCGCGAACTCGTGGCCGTTGATGAGCGAGCCCTGCGACTGGAGAGAAAAAGAACGTTGTCAAGAAGAGCTAGTGTAATATCCAATGTTGATGGAGTTGATCTCGAGGCTAAAGGTTTGGCAGCATCACTTTTCGTCAATTTTGTTCCTGGGATGGATTAAGAATGCTTGGCGTTGATTTTCACAACTAGAAAACAAACCAAACCGAGCCGGGCATTCCATTGTTGTTGATGGAATGTCCGGCTCGGTTCGGGGGGGGGGGCAAGGGTATTTTCGTGACGCCGTGATCCGGATTTTTTGTGATCTGTGAATCGTGACTTGATAAATAACTGTTCCGTGAATCGTGATTGAAGTGTATTCCTTGAGGCGTGAAATGCAAAAGTCCTTGGCTGTGAATCGTGAATAGATAAGAAATAAATCTTGAATGTCTAAAGTTGAGTTCGTAGCACTGCATTGTCATCAGATTTTTCCGTGACCTTAGTGAATTGAACACTTGAGGCGTGCTTCATGAAATCGAAAATTTACTATCGCGACTTCGTGACAAGACCCCCCCCTCCCCTCCCCCCTCATCGAAGGATGTTTGAACTTGTGCTTAAGTCTTCTTCTGATTATTTGGTGTAAACGGTCGCACACGACTTTCACAACACTGTGTACAGTGATATCACCTCTCGAACTTACGTCCTGCAAGTCTCTTGCCATATTTAAAAGAAATGAATACACTTTGCTGTTCATGATTGGCTTTGAGCATTGTTTTAACTTGTTTTTACCTTTAATTAGTCCATCTGTTATAAAGCGCTATGGACTGATGGAAAAGAGCTATATAAATGCGGTTTTATTTTGTTCTCCTTAGCACCAGGGCCAAACCATGGTCCTTAGGTACTAAAGAGTTCATTTAATTGAAATCACCACCAACACTATCAGCACCATCCGCATCGCCATCAACATCACCATCACCTTCACCACCAACATCAGCATCACCATCACCATCACCACCACCGTCAATATCGCCATCGCCATCACCATCACCACACTATCACCAACACTATCACCACCATCACCACCAACACCACCACCACCATCAACATCGCCATCACTTTTACCATCAACATCAGCCGCATCATCATCATCAACATCACCATCACCATCACCATCACTATTACCATCATGTCTCCGGCTTCTTATCCGGAGACCTGTTGTGGGGAGCAGGGTTGGCGCTGTGGTGAGAGCGCTCGCCTTCCGCCAATGTGTCCCGGGTTCGATTTCCGGACTCGTGGACTGAGTTTGTTAGTTCTCTACTATGCTCCGAGAGGTTTTTCTCTGGATACTCCGGTTTTCCCCTCTCCTCAAAAACCATCATTTCTCCCACACGGCCCCACAAGCTTGCAGCTTTAAATCTTAACCGTGTATAAATAAAGTTTCTTTTTTTTATGTTATAAGTCCTGTGGTTTCTCTGCAGCGCGCATTAACACGTATGAAGTATCAGTTGTCACTGGAGACGTGAGAGGTGCGGGGACTAACGCAAATGTTTACATCATATTGTTTGGAGAAGAGGGAGATACAGGTTAGTGAACAGTCAGTTGAATTATTGTTTCCTCGTTCTGGCAATCCTGGTTTGTTGTTGAAAATGCCTCTAATGTTATCAACCTTTCTCCGAAGGTAAAGTTCCTCTGAAAACCTCACGGACCTTCAAGAACAAGTTCGAACGTGGTCAAACAGACGTGTTCACCATCGATGCCAAAGTGGGAGAAGTTGAAAAGATCAGGTATTTGTTTGCTTCTAAAACAGTGCCGTTCAATGTCTCTAGTTGTCCCTTTGTACAAATAAAAAAGTCGCTTTCAGTTTGGAAGATCCCTCCAAAACGTTACGGACTATCTTAACGTAGCCGATGTCATAGAGAGCTTTCCCTCGTGAACTTGCCAGGTAATTAACAATTTATCACCGGTGACCGCTATACTGAATTGTTCTCTTTGTAGGATCGGCCATGATAACAAAGGCGGTTTTGCTGGATGGTTTCTGGACAAGGTACTGATCGACGTCCCCTCTCTGGGTCAGCGGTTAGTGTTCCTGTGTGGACGCTGGCTAGATAAAGACAAAGATGACGGGCAGCTGGAAAGAGAGCTGCTGCCTGGTGTGGACACAGAAGAAACGTATACACCATGTAAGAACACTGCATGAGCATGTAAACCATGTTTAACTTAAACGAGTAATTCCAGTACAGTCTATAGATATATTAGTTACGTGTATACGTTGTGGTTTAAATTTGTTTTTCCCTTGTTGCAGATTATGATACTGAGTATGAGATAAAGGAAGATAAAATTCAACGTGATTTCATAATTTAATCCAAAAGCAAATTTAAATTGCACCTAAGCCCCAAAATATCTTTGTCCGCTAGTAGAAAACGTTGCACCTATTCCAAAAACATTTAGCCTATATTTTCAGTTTTGGACTTTTTATGGGCTTCATAAGAATCATTTGGGGCATGAATCTATTCCTGAGTTGACGTCACAATAGTTCTGCTTTGTATGCATGTTTACAAAGACTTACCAAAACGAGGCGCAATGCATTTCGAACAGGTGTAAAGATTTATTTTAGCGAAAACAAATTGGGGGATCAGGTGCACTTTAAACCACAAAACATACTTGATCAAGGACATTCTTTTATGAGCTAAGGGGAAGTAACCTGTCACAACGCATGCTCCCGCCTTTAGTTCACAATAGAAGTACATGAAAGAAAGAAGTACATACATACGTATCCTCTCCCCGTCGGGGCTTTTCAGGGATAGTTTACATCACTGGCCGGGGGACTTGATCAGACTGCTTGTGCAGTTTACAATTAATGAAGTAACTAATGAGTGCCCCCGTAATGTAAATATCTAGGACAGACACTAGGGGTGGTCACAGCCAGAGTTTTGTTACGTCCCTAGTGGTTCTTTTACGTCCCACAGAATCAGATTAAGTGAAAGTACTGCGCCAGTAAGTTAAGCCAGAACTCCGAGCAGAAGAGATCACGTTTACTAACCGAAGACAAGATGCAAATACAAAGCAAACGGTAAATACAAAGCGGTAATATAGGTAGCAAGCTAATTATGCGCGAAACGTGTGACAATGACTAAACATCAGCGTGCAAGCAAAGCGAAACGACAGCGTGCACAATGTGTCACGCTACGTAACTAAACAACAATACGAAATATGGCGTGACTTCTTCTTTCTTCCCCTTGCCTAAGTAGATGAGCAATAAACACAAAGCAAAGTTCGGCTGTGGATTGGTAATAAAAGGGCAGTTACAAATATATAGCTAGAGGTCACTGCGTGAATTAAATACTACATCACAGTCAGGTATTAGTGTGGAGTCAAGCACGGAGTTCGTAGGGGCAGCTAAGTGACATAGTCCTTGAGGTAACTCGGACGACGGGTAGGACGGCCAGACCAGCGTGGGCCAGATGAGAAAGCAGACTCCGAGATAGGAGCATCAATGATGTCAGACACGCTTCCACCCGGGAGAGGAGAAGACTCGGGCACAGGAGTAATGTCAGACTGAGGATCTGGAGGAATAGCGAGCTCGCTAGGAACTAAAGCAGGAGCAGGATTCGGAGTGCTCTGAGGCGTAGGAACGTGAGCAGGTTCCTCGACAACGTACCCAGGCTCCTCGTCGATATCTTCAAGGTACGAGTTGGAGCTGTAACGGCGAGAAAGGTTAGAAGTCGTCTCTACTAGGTCAGGAACGCGATAACATTCAGACAGTTTGACGCGATAGGATGTAGAACGCAGCTGTGAACCAGTGAACTTACGTACGTTGCACCACAAGCCATCTACGGAGACCACAAGATACCGACTGCGGGCATGCGTTTTGGAACCATCAGAGGTAATGTAAACTAAATCGCCGACCTGAACGGGCATGGAAGGGCGAGGACAGCATCCAGGAGCTTTGGATCTCTCACTAGCGGGATGGTTACCGAGCCGCAAAGAGTGCTGTTGTCGAACAACTTGGAGGTCAGAAAAAGGGATCTGTGCGTTGGTGAATTGAAGGGCTGAGGGCATAAACTGCCTATGTGTAGTTTTAGGTGTTTTTTTTGCATACGTTATTTCTCGAAAACGAAAAAGAAATCGGTGAAAAAAAATACGGGACAATGTTTTTGAATCAAAATGCAGTTCACATGCAAAAATTTGGACAAATCCAAGCGAACTAAAAAAACGGCCGAAAATTACACATAGGCAGTTTATGCCCTCAGCCCTTCATATGTCTGCCTTATTAACATGCATGAAGCAATGCCCAAGGGTATTCTTTATTTCTTTATTTGAAAACTTAGCGCCAAATGCTCGTAACTGAAGGGTAAAACTGAAACTGGACATGAAATGACTGACAGGTAGAAAGGATTGTTCCATAGTGTGACGTAGACTAAAAGGTTTGGCGGTTAAAACATTGGTACTTACGCAACATGTCTGCCGAAGCTCCCGACTCGATGCGCGCTAGCTTGTTTGGTTTAATCGAATTATGTCAATTTGCCTGTTCGCTCGGTGATCGAAGGACATCATGAAGTCTTGAGATCCACAAGTCTAACACGGCTGAAAGAAGCCAGGCGTGTTTTCTCTGCTTGCCAAACCATGAAGAGAGAGATGAATTTGACTCTCCGGTTTGGGAGTAGAGATTAAGAGCCGGGCAGAAAAAAAACTCTGAAAACATCCCTCGTCTCAAAAGCGGCTCGGTTTTGCTAGTCTTGGTCGATTTCTGAAAAGTTACCGTGCTAGGATTTCCGAAAAGGAGAGGTGTTTTTGGAGTTACGGGCAAAAAAGTGGCTGATGTTTGCAGAGTGTCTTTCGCACGCGGAGGGCATAACATTCCCACAATTCATTGCGGCCGAAGTGGGCGCTGTCTCGCGGGCCATCGAAGCCGTGAAACAGTTCGTCAAAATTCGGAAACATTACGGAGAATTCATCCGAGAGAGGGAAGTCAGCATGACGAGAAGTCCATCCGTTTTCGATGACTATCTTGAAAACAATCCAGGGAAAAGTTGCATGGGCGCGCGTGGAAAATATTACTCGTGGTCGGTCATCGAGTTGTTATGTAAACACAGGGAGACATGCTGCCGAATTTCAACATATAAATCAGTTTTGCGTCGATCAACTCGGTTATTTTGATTTTATGGAGGCTTGTAAACATCAGCTAAACGTATTTTCAAGCGAGATAAACACCAGCAAAAACGTATTGGCACGCGAGACATTTTAACAAGTCGTTGTGTTACGCATCAGACGATACGGATTAAATTTCACATCTTATGCAAATATTTACGTCTTGAAGCCAACAAAAATAGTTAAGTATTTTGTTCCAGTTTTTTCACTGTCGTCATTTATGTTGATTTGTGATACGAATTTCATTCCACTGGTTCCATTTGACGACGAAAATGAACCCTTCAAAATCGTTTCAGTAATGACCAAAGCACGCGAAGCGCCAGTCAAATCTCTGTTTCGAAGCGGAAACCGACGGGAAACAGCTTACTCTTTTAACTCTTAATTTTGCCCTTGAACATCGTTAACTCAAATTTTCGGTGTTCCTCACGAACAGAAGTTGTTGGTAGTGGCCAAAAGCTATCTTCAAATAAAAACAGCCTTCTTTAATATTTTATTCTATTTCTCAGCCGACAGCAAGCTTTTTAAGTACTGAGTTAGAGTCAAATCCGATCCTGCTGTATGCCGTTTTCAACCAAAACACCCTCTTCAACACTTTACTTACATCGGCCAAAGCCTTCCCGAAAGAATTAAAAATCAACCAAGAAACCTGTACGCTCTTTTCATTTCGGAGGAACCAAGAAACCTGTGCGAGACTCAAAATACGCCGCTTACTTTAACGTTAACGTTCGCAATGCCCTAGGCCGAACCCTATCCCTAGCTCTAACCCTAACCCTAGCTCTAACCCTAACCCTAACCCTAACCCTAGCTCTAACCCTAACCCTAACTCTAACCCTAGCCCTAATTTTAACCCTAACTCTAAACTTAACAATAACCCTAAATCTTTTGAGTGCTGTTTTCAAGTCGGACAAAATCTACGCGCGCTGGCTTAAGGTTAACCAAGGTTGCTGTGTGCTGTTTTTAAGTCAACCCAGAATGTTGCGCACTGTTTTCCGGCTAAGGAAGCTTCTTGAGCACTATCAGTAAGCAAAACACTGGTAATAAGTGCTGCATTTAAAAAAGTCGACCATTTCCAAGTCGGATGGGCATCTTGTGGGCTGTTTATGAGTCAAAAAGGCACATTGCGCATAAAGAATACCCTTGGGCATTGCTTCATGCATGTTAATAAGGCAGACATATGAAGGGCTGAGGGCATAAACTGCCTATGTGTAGTTTTAGGTGTTTTTTTGCATACGTTATTTCTCGAAAACGAAAAAGAAATCGGTGAAAAAAAATACGGGACAATGTTTTTGAATCAAAATGCAGTTCACATGCAAAAATTTGGACAAATCCAAGCGAACTAAAAAAACGGCCGAAAATTACTCATAGGCAGTTTATGCCCTCAGCCCTTCAATTGGTCGCGTTGAAGCCACATCTCGCGGGCAGACAATCCTCTGTTGCGGATACGGGTGTTGAGATTGGCAGTCGCCACAGCTAAGGAGAGAGGAGTGATTGTACCACCCTCAGGGCAAATACGGAGGAGCTCATCACCAAGTTCAGCTACGCATTTCTCTGCCACAGGATTCTTGTTTGGGTTTTTGATTCGACCGACTTCTACAGCAAAGCCATACTGCCTAAGGATTTCATCGCCGCACAGCGAAGCGAAGCCAGGAGCGGGATCTACCCTTATCACGGAAGGGGGGCCAGACAGAGGGCGCAGCTCAAGGCACAATCGGAGGAGACCAGAGCGAATGGAATCACGACGTTCGTCATCTAACAAGCAGCTAGCAGTGAAGGACGTGGAGGTCTCGCGGACGACAAGTATCAACTGACGGTAGCGTTTTATAACGTCTGCAGCGAAGGAAATACCAAAGCCGTCAGGAGGATCGGAGGTTGACTGTTCAACAAGACTGGGGGGAACCTTTCTTCAGAGAAGAGCATAGGTGACAACACTGCGAGCACCGTTCCAGGGCTTTGTCCAGATCTAAGGCGAAGAAGTAACGCTGTGAGACCAGTTTCATTTGGTGACGGGAAGGGTGGTCCAACGTAACGTGCAGGGCAGCAAGGAAGCCATCAACGACGGAACGGGGGATGACTATACACTCACGGGGCGCAGCGAATGGTTCGTCACGTTTTACGACGAGCAGGCCGTCACGGGAAATGGAGACTAGGTTTAGGTAACGCTTGACGTCTTTGATGTTTGTCAGCTTCTTTGACGGGCGGGTTCCCTGCTTAAGATGAGAGTGGACACGCCTTAAGTCAGGGCACTCTAGCTGCGATTGGAGCCAGGCGGAACGGCTGGTGAAAGGAAGGGACGTCTTCCCCGATAACACGTCGTGAACAGATATGGGACGTACAGCCAGATCTTCAGCCTCGGATACAAATGAACAGACTTGGCAGCGAGGTTCGTCGCAAGCGGGTGTGTTACGACTGGCAGAGTCAGAAGGCAAGTCCGCAGAGCCGGCCAGGTGAAGCAGCGTGACTTGGTAGCGGCTAACGGATGATAAGAATGAAGTCACTCGTGGGCTGGAAGAGAACTGGCCACGGCAGAGCTTGTCAAAGGCCTGAACACAAGGCTTGCTATCAGTCAGTAAATAAGTCTTAAACTTGGATTGAATTATATAAGGAGCGAAATGCTTGACAGCTGCTGCAATGGATAATGCCTCTATTTCACATGGTAACCAGGAAGCTTGATGTTTTTTAAACTTGGCACTGAAATATCCGGCGAGGTGGAGCTTCTGGTCCCAAAGTACATAAAGCGTTGCGCCAAGGCCATTCATCTTGACAGAACCATCGGTCGCGATCCAGAGCTGATCATCGGGCTTGGGGAGAGTGATGGATCTGTTGGACATGAGTGCTTCTTGACACGAGCGAAAACACATCAGGAGCTCATCAGACCAGGAAATGGTATCCTGAGACTGACGACCAGCCGTAAGTGACTCGAGAGGAGCGAGGAGTTTAGCAGCTCCACTAAGGACCCGGCCAAGCATCTTGTACGACCCAACAAAGGCACGGAGGCCGCGGACGTTCTTGGGAGGCTCGCAAGAAGCCAGAGCAGCTACACGATGGGGAGAAGCGCGAATCGAGCCTTGGGACCATATCCAACCGAGAATGGTGGTCGAGGCTGGGCAGATTATGGTTTTCGCAGGTGAGAGGCGAAGGTTGCAGCGATCAAGAGCCGTGAGGACCTTTCGCCAGTTTGTAAGGAGCTCTTGGTGAGAATTACCACTGCAATACAAGTCGTTGGCGATCTTAGCGACACATCCCTCCTGAAGGAGATCGCCCAGGACGCGGCACATCAGCTCCTCGAGGGCTGTCTCAGAACCAGGGATTCCCATGGCGCAGCGCGTGTAGACACGAACACCTTTGAAGGGAGTAACCACGCCACAATACTTCATGGAGTTCTTTGCAAGGGGGATTTGGTAGAACGCCTGGGACAAATCAGAGACTATGATGTACTTCCAGCAAGCAATCTTGAGAAGGGTGGAGTCCACGTCTGGCATTAGTGAGGGCTGAGGTTTACTATAGCGGCCCACGTCAGTAAAGGCTGTGACCAAGCGGAAGCCGCCATTCCTCTTCTTCACTAGGAAGGAGGGATTCAGATATTCCACCACAACCTCTAAATCTTCTGGTCGACGGAATACACCTTGAGACTCAAGTTCGTCAAATTTGGTTTGAAGCAGGTCGAGTTGGTCACGAGAGTACTGAGGGACACGCCCTTTGCGCTGGGGAGGCTCGACAGGTCCCATATTCACAACTCCTTCAATCGGACCGGCGGCTCCATTATAACCAGGGATGCGGGAATCGAAGACCAATTGGAACTCCCTCAGGAGCGAGACGAACGCGGCTTTCTCAGAGGAGGATAACAAACCATCAGGGTCTACATGTACGGACTCAATAGGGGAAGAGGAACAGTAAACTTTGGAGATGGCTCGGTGGCTTGAGTTGAGGAGGGCTCTGTGGGAGATTCCAGAACAGTTAGACGTGCTTGGCATAAATGGTCGTGCTTACGGACAAGTAAGGGCTCTTCGGTATTGTTGAGAAGTCTCAGCTTACCGCCAATGGATTGCACAATATCAGGTGGAGGCCAGGTGTGAGTAGGTTTGAGGTGACTAGGAGAGACCGAATCCATGCGTGGCTCGATGGCGAGTGTAGCATCTTTAAGCAGCTCTGAAGGGGCGTCGATTTCAAGGAATTCACCCGGCCAGACGGTGGTGTTAGTGTTCGGGGCGCGAAGGAGGTGGCAAGCTCTGACAGCGTAGTGGGTCTGAGGACTTTGAGAACAGCCATAAGACGCCACGTCACACCCAGCGATGATAATCTCACGTTTAGCGGGACGGACTGCGATGTCGTTGGAGGTCATGAAGGGCGTTCCAGCCAGTATGTCAACATCAAGATCCTGGACAACGAGCGCTTCCAGAGTAAGTGGTCTACCATGACGAATCAGAGGAAGGCGAGTCTCACCAACAACAGCTAACGGGGTACGACCGTCGGCCTGCAAAGCGGTCTGGGAGCTTTTAGTCACCTTAGCACCAATGTGCCGAGCTAGGGAGGCTCTCATCATATTAGTTTCTGCGCCAGTGTCGATTGTTAGACGTAAAGGGTGATAACTGTAAAAAGCGTGAAGGAATGGAGACTGTGAGACATTTACGCGGCGAGTAACAGGAGGTTCCATAGTAGGTAGAACTCCGGAGGGACAATGCGGCATATCTGAGAATTCTTGAAAATCTGGAGGGCCAGGCTGATCAAGGCTGTGCTGGTAATCATAACTGGTCTCATCTAATTCAATGCCAGTCACTTAGCGAGCCTTGGACATGAAGAGACGGTCAGGTTCGGGCAGAAACTTGCAATTGCTGAGGAAATGAGACCGAAAATTTGGGCGACCAGCCTGCTGGCAAAGAGGACAGGACTTGACAGCTCGAGGCTTGGGTAGTAGCCTGCGACGAGCGGAAACAAATGAGCGATGATCAGTCGGGGGAGCAGAGCGTAAGACCTTGGATTCATCACTGGTGTGGAGTTCGTCAAGTAACGACTCGAGAGCTTGAGAGATCTCAGGTTTCACAGAGGCCAACGTCCTACTACGTAACTCGGTTCCATATCGCTGTTTCACAAGCCGCGGAAGGCTGGGATGGAGTAGGCGTAACCAGGTAAGAACAACAAAATTTTCGAGGGATGGAGATAGTTCTTCATCAGTGTCAGGAATCTCTCCATGATGAGTGATTCCGCTGGATGTAGTGAGCAGGTTGTCCTCAATGAAGGCCATTAAGCTTTGGAATAAATCCTCAGGACGTTGTTCGGGCTTTAGAGAAATATTCGCGAGGTCCAAGAAACGGGAACCGGTTAACTGCAAGCCATAATGCTGCCGGATCGTTTGCCAAACGCCGCTAATAGATGTAGAATTCTTGACGATTGAGCTCCGGGAAATGATAGGGGCGTAATTGGCAATTTGGCCGAGCATCATTTCCAAATGTGTTACCTTTTGTGCAGCAGTCCTTCTTTTCGCCGCTGAAACAGATTCAGGATCGTTGGAGAAACCACGTAGAGGCGTAGCGTTTGTTTTTTTTCCCCACGACGATCCATCAGTAAGAAAGTCTGCAAAGTTCGGATCGAGGGAAAGGATGTACTTTAAATTGTTTTCCCAGGCATCGATCGAAGTGATAGTTTCATTCGAAGAAAGCGACCACTGTTTTGGAGCTCTGTGTGAAGTCATCGAGTCTACGATTCACGAATTCTGGTTTGGTTGCTCAGAGAAGCGGCAAATATCGAAGAACACTGTAACGTCCTTGTCTCTATGGGTTCTTGGAAGAGTCGGCGCTGCCACCACGCCAGTAAGTTAAGCCAGAACTCCGAGCAGAAGAGATCACGTTTACTAACCGAAGACAAGATGCAAATACAAAGCAAACGGTAAATACAAAGCGGTAATATAGGTAGCAAGCTAATTATGCGCGAAACGTGTGACAATGACTAAACATCAGCGTGCAAGCAAAGCGAAACGACAGCGTGCACAATGTGTCACGCTACGTAACTAAACAACAATACGAAATATGGCGCTGTGAGACGGGGCCTATGACCTGTCAACAATTTCGACGTTCGCCAAATCTATTTGGTGACTGTGACGCACGTGGTGTTTGGCCAACAAGGAATTTTCGTCTAATGTTGCTATGGCGTTTGCGTGCTCTTTGACCCGTGTTTTTAGCGCGCGCGATGTCTGACCGATGTAAACACAATCACAATCTTTGCATTTGATCTTATACACGATTCCTCTAGAAGCCTCTTTCTCGATCTTGTCTTTCGGTTTTTTAAGTATGTTTGCAATTGTCCGAATAGGCTTATGAGCGACCTTGATGTTGAAGCCTCGAAGAACTTTTGCGATTCTTTCGGAGAATCCTACCCACACCGACCGCTACCTTGATTTCAAATCACATCACCATCTCCAGCACAAACACTCTGTCGTACGCACCCTCATGGATCGCGCAAAAAATATTCCATCCACCAAGGAGGAAGCGTTTCGAGAAACTAAGCGAGTGACGGAAGCCCTTACCGCTAATAATTACCCTGCCAATTTCATTTATAATGGCCGCCAACTAAATAGACCACAAGAAGTTAATGATACCGACCATCGCGGCATGGTTATTTTGCCCTACGCCAAAGGATTCTTGAGGCTTCAGGGGCACCCAACGACAAGTTTCGGTGGATATCTGTTCGGTGGAGGGTATTTCGCCTTAGGCTTTCGGCGTCGATATAAGAATGAACTCGGATTTTCGTAAGTAAAACGTGGCCTAAAAGATTCGTAATGTGAAAATCATAGCCCCTGAGGTTTTCGGAAAGGTCGTTATTGCTGTTTTTTGCAGTCAAAAACGTCAGCTAGCATTTTCGGAAAGAAAAAAGGTTCCCTAGAAAGTTAACTTCAGCTAGCATTTTCTCAAAGGATGATTTTGTTCCCTAACATTTTCGGGCAATTAAAATTTCAGCTAAAGAATCCGAACAGATGAAATTCTTCTAGCTTATAAAAACATCACTTTAAACATACTTCACACACCATAAGGTACTTAAAAATGCCTTTCTACAGCTTTTGGCTGATTTGGCTCGCTGGGTGCCCCTGAGGCTTGGCATTCCGTGCGAGATATGAACGCTATAAACGAACACATAGCGCTTCCAAACGTTTACAATAGCATAAAGAATTTGTAGAAGTAATTAAGAATGCTCTAGAGACTTGGTTTAACCTTTAAAATATTCTTTCGAGATGCGATTTAATATTAACATACATCATATACCATCAGGACGCCGTTAGACATTTGCATTTTTATCTTTTGCTGAAGAAGGCAACAGCAGTTGCCGAAACGTCCAACACAACATTTTAGCCAGTGTCAACCTTTTAAACATATTTTTATTTTTAACATGCCTGGCTACACACCAAACATTTTTATTTGATAATGTGTCCTGTAACTTTAATAATGCGTGCAATCCCCTTGGTAATTTATGCAGACGTCTTAATTTATGTGTGATCCAAATGACTGACTGAGCAACCTCCTAATTAATGTACTCACTCGCCGTTGCAGACGTTCCGTATGAGATGACTGTGTACACGAGTGACGTGATGGGGGCGGGCACCTCCGCTAATGTGTACATAGTGCTGTACGGATGTGACGGCGCCACCGAGGAAGTTATCTTAGCAGACACTGCAAAGAAAAAGAAGGATTCCTTCAAGAGGGGCTCTATTGATCAGTTCGTAAAGGAGGTTAGCCGGCTTGTTTTCATTTTTCATTTTTTTCATTTTATTGTTTTCTCCATTCAGATTATTAAGAGTTACTTTAATAATAAATACAAGGTAAAAAAATAGAATGGAGAGGGGCACGATATAGTAAGAACTAATTAGTGCCCTAAATAGTGCCGGCGTGTGATTATTTTAATGTTTGTTGTACTTATAATGGTCTGTTCGTCTTGGGGAGTTTGAGTGACATAACTGGGACGACGACGACGACGACGACCACAACAACAACAACAAATTAACTCCTGTTATTTGGAGAAAGAGGTTCACTTATACGTAGCAGTAATTTTCATGCAGAGCTTCTCGTGTCAACTGTGTATCAAATGTCACATGATTCAACTGATAGGAAGATGCTTTTACCATTGATATTTGGTTAGGCGTGGTGCGGTGTTCAAAGGAATTTCTGAATTAAATGCCATATACAATAAAGGCAATATATCCAGCGAAAAGACAAAACCATGAAATTAAGTAATAGGGAAAATCTAAAAAGTGTAAAAGAGGTCTTTCAATAAACACAATTTCTATACCGTTGAAAGGTTAGAGTTCTAAATTTCAAGATGGTCACACAGTTCTTACTGTTGGTGCTTAAATATTTAGCAATTACATTGTTTATTACAGTGTAGTTTATGTCTTACTGCGGCTTTTTTTCAGCTTGACAATGTCGGTGATGTTATCGAAAAGATTCGAATCGGACACGACAACAAAGGCCTGACTCCAGGCTGGCATCTGGACAAAGTAGAGGTACGGCGTTTGAAAGAAGATGGAGAGACCTCCACCACCTACACTTTCCCTTGTAAACGGTGGCTGGCAAAGGACGAAGACGACGGCTCCGTCGTACGGGAGCTGATTCCACAGAAAGTAGTGGAGGAGTCAGTGACGGAAGATGGACACTTTGAGACGAGAGAAATCAACCAGGAAACGCTGGAACGTAAGTACAGTTTAGTTCTAAGGCCCGTTTCAAACGTCGTGCTACTGCCGTGCTTAGCTGGCTCGACTGTCACACGATTCCAGCGCGACTTGATTTAATTCAGTCTAATTAAAAGCTGTTGCCCAATCTCGTACCCAGAATCGTCGGGTGCCGTAATCAAAACACTGACCAGCCGTTGTACGAAGCAAATCCAAAATTTTTAGTTCGCAACGACAGTAGCAGGACGTTTGAAACCAAGTCGTGCTATTGCCGTGTAACACAGCAAGCCTTGCCGCGCTACACGGCAGTAGCACGACTTGGTTTCAAACGTCGTGCTAAAGGCGAATTTAATTCGATTACTTGAGTTCGACACCGTAGTAGCAGGACGTTTGAAACGGACCTAACCCACCTGTCTGCCTGCTCGCGTGCTCACTCGCCCGCCCGCTCATTCGCCCGCCCGCCCGCCCGCCTTCCTGCGCGCCCGCCCATACATACTTTATTTGTTTATACATATATCTTCAGTATATATTACACTAATTGCCTTCCTGTCTGCCTACCTACCAACTTTCCAGATTTGTGACGTACCTTTTCCTTTTCTTGCCCTTACCGTTTTTATCTTCAGTTCGAAAGTACAAGGTGCACGTGTTTACTGGTGACGTAAAAAGCGCGGGAACCGATGCCAACGTGTTTATGACCGTATACGGAGAGTACGGAGACAGTGGGGAGAGACAGCTTCTCAAGTCCGAAACGTACAGCAACAAGTTTGAAAGAGGACATGTAAGTGCTAAGCTGCTCTGGGGGAAAAGTTTATCTCAATTAGAAAAATAGTCGTGCCAGAAAAAGTCTTATTTTATGTGTTTCATTTGAAACTCGTTCGAACTTTGAAGACTGCCGAAAAATCATACGTACGATAAATCAAACATATACGTGTACTCAGTCTGGTACCGTTTACTGTGGCGTGCTGGATCATGCTAACTTCTTAGTCTGCGTTGTAAAGTTAGTGAATGACAGGCTCTCGAACTGTGAGTGATTTAGCAGTAGGGGTTGAGACGGTCAAGAAAAATCAGGGAAAAACAGAAATGATATTTTTCAAGGTCGGGGAAACGTCAGGGAATTGTGTATCAGAGAAGTTCCATATTCTACCTGAAAGTCAGTGGGAAGTCAGGGAATTTTACTGTTGGCTAGCCATGAGGTCTGGCAAGGAGATTCCTTGTTAGTAGAGGTGATATCGTTTCCAAAAATTTAGGAATTTATTTTTTGTGGATCCATTGCTGGCTTCACTCCCCAAGGATTTGTCTAGAATTGTCAGGGAAATATCGGGGATTTGTTTGTATCCCAGCGAGTGTAACCCTGTCATGCTCTTTCCACTCTCTGTGACGACTGAATGAGTTTCTTCGTCAACTTCAAAGGAAGATGTTTTTACTTTGGAAGCCGCCGAACTTGGAAACATTTACAAGATAAAGCTTAGACACGACAATTCCAACCTCAGTCCTTCCTGGTTCGTGGACCGTGTGGAGATTCGAGATATGGAAACAGACAGACTTTATCCATTCATCTGCGAAAGATGGTTGTCGAAGAAAAAAGAAGAAGGAAAAATTCAGCGAACACTTTACGTCAAAGGTTACGAGGTATGAGAATTAAAATCATCGAAATTTGAAAAATGTCCAGATTGATCTCATGATAGGAAATAATTGTACAGGAACTAGTGTTTCGCTCAATGAAATTTAGTTTTGTGTCCGTGCAGTTCCCCCGTTATTTTGTTTTCGTGAGCCTGAAAGAAGCTGTATGAATATAAATTTACTTGCGTTCTATTACGAATGCCGCTCTCTGATTGGCTACGCTTCTCGCTATCTATTCTGTGATAGATAGTGAGTAGCGGTTGTCAACAAAATGGCGGCCGCTTCTTCGCGTTTTCGAAGTGCCTGTGAGGAGGATTTGGATAATTTACTTGTTTAGTTTTGAACGACTAGTAGATTTATAATAAAACAATTAGATTATTCGCTCTCTAGCTCCTCTTTTGTAAGGGAAAAAGTGGCGGGGCTTTCTTAAGTAAGGTCTGTTTGTTACCATTACGAGTTCTGTTTTTCTTTTTCTTTTTCTAGGGAGAACGCACCACCATGGGCAGCATGAGTGTAGGGTCTTTGGGTCAAGGAAGCCTCAGCCCACGGAGAAACAGTCGGAGCAGCCTTGGAAGCAGTCGGACTTCCCTACGTAGGAGCAACGAAAGTTTACCGACAGCCAGCCGAAGTGCAACAGCCGATGCCATCTTCATGGAGGAATTTGGTAAAGGCGAAAAAGAAGCAGCTGCAGCTCGTGAGAGTTAGTATCCTCAGTCCTTGATTTCTCTTTGGGTATTCTTATACAGTTGTTTTGATGTTTACATGGAGAATGTTGAATTCGCTCTAAAAGTTTGAGTGAAGATAGTGAACAATTCCGCTATCTTAATTCCTGTAGATGGAAACGCAATAGTGCCACAAGATGGTAGCGCGTACTCTTGTCTTTCATTTGATGCTCAAATCAGCTCTTTATTCAGCTTTTCTTCTTTCTTTTTTAACGTTGTTCTCTTTTTGATCTCAACTTTATTATCCTATACCAACATAATCTTTTTAGCAATCTTTTTTTTTTCTTATTTCCGGGCACGCCTTGATTACCTATGGTACCTACGGGTCAGGTATTAAATTCTGTATCTATTTAAAACGCTGTCACTAAAAATCAACTTCAACTTCAAACAATTATCCTGTGAAATCGTGCGGAATGTCGCCTGGTACTTAGCGGACGAGGCCGTAGGGCGAGTCGGCTAAGAACATGGGGTTGTTATTGCATTGATAACAGAGCACAATTTACTGAGTGTAGAATAGGAAAGACAGACTACAAGTCGCGGCCACGGAGTGGAGTTATATATTGGCGAAAGCTTTTTCGAGTGTGATTTGCTCACCAAATATAACCTCTTAAACCTTATTTTTAATAATAATAATAATAATAATAATAATAATAATAATAATAATAATAATAATAATAATAACAATAATATATGAGAATGAATGTATGAAAATCATATATTTGAACTGCGGATTAATGATTAAATTTAATCATTAATCCGCAGTTCAAATATATGATTTTCATACATTCATTCTCATATATTCACTACTTACGGGTATATTACGAACTCACAAAACGACCAGCTCCCAGATGCTTGTTAGCTTAGTCGGTAGAGCGCTGCACCGGTATCGCAGAGGTCGTGGGTTCGAATCCCGTGCAAGCCTGAAATTTTTTCAGGCGTTATTTTCACTACCGCTTAAGTAGTGTTCGTAACTGCGATGATCAGTCACATATTAATAATAATAATAATAATAATAATAATAATAATAATAATAATAATAATCTTCATTTATCCTTTACAGCTATAGCTTACACCATCCGCGTGACCACAGGCGACCAATCAGATGCAGGCAGTCAAGCGCAGGCGCACATCGTGCTCATAGGTGCCGAAGCAGCCACTGAGAAGATCCCGCTGGTGCTGATACAGAAAGACGGATTCACGCCAGGACTAACGGAAACGTTTTCAGTGGAGGCGGTGGATGTTGGAGACGTCAAGAAGGTGGAGCTGTCAAGTAACTGTTACGGTGCTGATAGCGGCTGGTTTGTGAAGGAGGTTGAGGTGGATGTGCCGACCAGTGGCAAGAAGTACTTCTTTCCGTGTAACAGATGGCTGGCACAGAACAAAGAAGATGGAAAAGTGGTCCGTGTTTTATCCGCCTCGGATGATCAGCTTGTCACTTACAAACCACGTGAGTTATTCTGACAAATACTCCCAGCAGCGTGCCTGTAGCTGCATTCTGTAACACAGATGAAGCAAACTTCGTACAGCTGAAATGCGCATTTTAATAAAAACGATTCATTGTAAGATAACGGTACACACACGAGTAGAAGTAAACGAAATAACAGAAAGACAAACCACAAAATAAAAATACCAAATTAAGGAATAAAAACGACACGATCTGTACGGCCACTCCGGAGACAAATACTAATTTGCACGACGAGAAACTTACAGACTGTGCAACACGAAATAATACGTAACCGCACGCCGAAAAGTTACAAAAAACCAAGGTGAAAAATAAAACATGAATAAATAAAAGAAAAACATAACGCGCTCATGACTACAATAGAGATTTGGATGGTTTGCCTTGCTGCTGAAATAGCAATAATTTGAAGCATGAGCTTGATGTAGGCTGCCTTTGAACCTCCCTTAGTGTCTTGAAATTTCAGTAGAGGGACTTTTTTGTAAGTAATACGAAGCTTTTCGTTGAAATGTTTCGTCCAGAAATTACTATTGGGATGATTATTCCACATGCTTCTGTTATTGGGGGTACATTTTGTACCCGCATTAGAGCTTAAAAAGGTAAAGGAGTCCATGGTCGGCTGTGCTGTTGCAAACTGATTTCAAAGGTAATGAATTATGATTACCCGTTGTCTCACAGATGTCCCCTACGAGATCACTGTTTATACTGGGGATGTAAAATCAGCTGGAACCGACTCTGCCATCTCCATGACCATGTTCGGTTCAGAGGGGACCACTCCTGAGTTTGTGCTCGATAAAGACGAGTCGCGCTTTGAACGCGGTGGCGTGGACCTCATCCGAATGGACCTGGATGATGTGGGGAAGCTGCTGAAAGTTAGGATCGCGGTCGACGGCAAAGGAACCCGTCCGCACTGGTTCCTTGAAAAGGTATTGTGAGAGGGGATAAGAGTGGTACCTCTTCTAGTTGCTGCGTTCTGGGTGGCCTGTGGCCAACCCAGGAACACTGCGAGCTTAAAATAATTTTCAGGCTGGGTTGAGGTAACTGGAAATTTCGAGAAACGGTCTCTTTCAGGCCATTGAGCTCGAAACCTCACCGTTACCTTTCAGTCCCAGCTAATCACGAACGCTGTGAATTATCATTGCCTCACCCTGTTCTCGCTTTTTCGCAGATGATCATAAGAAATATGGAAACACATTCCGCCAGCGTGTTGAAGTGCAATCAGTGGTTTTCCAAAACAGAAGGGGATGGGAAGCTGATGAAAGAGATACCAGCAGAAACTGATGGCGAGGAGATGCTGACCAGTAAGTTTGCCTTTTCTTTTCTGTCATTAACAGAAGTATTTAGAGCCACGTTGCCTTCGATTAGGAATGTTTTGTGACGGTTTTTCAGCGTTAAGTGACGAGGCAGTCGAGGCCGCTGGGTTCAAATCTTCCTCCCTTCCACTCATTGAACATCAAATGAAGAATGATCATATCCTCGCAGTTGTGAACGCAATTTATGCAATTGCGAAAGGAAGCCTGAAAAAAATTCAGGACTTCAACGGGGTTTGAACCCGTGACCTCGCGATTACCGGTGCGACGCTCTAACCAACTGAGCTATGAAGCCACTGACGTTGGGAGCAGGTCAATTGCGTTCACAACTGCGAGGATCATTCTTCATTTGATTTCATTTCCGCAGTTCATATATGATTCATTTCATATATCATTCACACTCATTTCTTTCACGGGAACATATGAACCCACAATTGACCTGCTCCCAACGTCAGTGGCTTCATAGCTCAGTTGGTTAGAGCGTCGCACCGGTAATCGCGAGGTCACGGGTTCAAACCCCGTTGAAGTCCTGAATTTTTTTCAGGCTTCCTTTCGCAATTGCATAAATTGCGTTCACAACTGCGAGGATCATTCTTCATTTGATTTCATTTCCGCAGTTCATATATGATTCATTTCATATATCATTCACACTCATTTCTTTCACGGGAACATATGAACCCACAATTGACCTGCTCTCAACGTCAGTGGCTTCATAGCTCAGTTGGTTAGAGCGTCGCCCCGGTAATCGCGAGGTCACGGGTTCAAACCCCGTTGAAGTCCAGAATTTTTTTTTTAGGCTTCCTTTCGCAATTGCATAAATTGCGTTCACAACTGCGAGGATCATTCTTCATTTGATTTCATTTCCGCAGTTCATATATGATTCATTTCATATATCATTCACACTCATTTCTTTCACGGGAACATATGAACCCACAATTGACCTGCTCCCAACGTCAGTGGCTTCATAGCTCAGTTGGTTAGAGCGTCGCCCCGGTAATCGCGAGGTCACGGGTTCAAACCCCGTTGAAGTCCTGAATTTTTTTCAGGCTTCCTTTCGCAATTGCATAAATTGCGTTCACAACTGCGAGGGTCATTCTTCATTTGATTTCATTTCCGCAGTTCATATATGATTCATTTTATATATCATTCACACTCATTGAACATGCCTTCGGTAGCCTTGAAATCAACTTTTTCATGCTTTATGAATAGTCACCTGGCCATCTCTTCGCCAGTGTAGTAGGTACAACCCTTCAAGCTGCTACAATTTTGGCCGAAATTCTTTGAGACACTACGCAAAGTTGCACACAAGAAAAAAAAAGTGATATGGCAAAACATTTATGCTTAAATGAGTTTATAGGTTTGTCGTCTTTGACACTTGGAACTCTTTCTCCCCTACCCTTGTAATTGAAAAGAATAGCAATGGGAATGGTACTTGTCATTATAAACTGCACTGGGAGGGGAAGGATAATGCGTGACTTAGTTTAACGTGGTGTACCTTGAATACCTGAATATTAACCCCTACGAAAGTAACTTCTTCAAAAAATAGTAATGTAAAGTAACCAATAGAACGCCATTTTCCCTCTTCCCAAATCCCTATAATAAGTTCCCTTCGCCCGAATTTGAAACGCAGAATTCCCTCCTGTAGTATCCCCAGACAACACCTCTCTCCCCTCCCCTCCCCTTCGTAAAAAACCCTCCATAAGCACTGAGCTTGTCTGAAAAATTACACGGGTTGTACGTTTGCGAAAAGAAATCAATTTTTTTTTAGAACACACCCCAATTTGTACTCTTTATGTTTTCTGTTACTAGGGACAACATATAAGGTAAACGTGAAGACCGGCGATGTAATGAATGCGGGCACGGACGCTAATGTATTCATGGTGATGTTTGGCGAACATGGAGACAGCGGAGAAGTGGCTTTGAAAAGTTCCGAAACTTACAAAGATAAGTTTGAAAGAAACCATACCGATGTGTTCAGCTTCAAGAATCTTCTTAGCTTGGGTGAGTAATAAAAGCGGCTGGCTAATAATGTGCGCCAGTTTCTAGTTCAGCCTCGTCTTCAAATCGAGTCGTGTTGCAAAGTTTTCCTTATGGATATTAGTTTTATTTTCAGGTGACTGAGAACTCATTTTCATAAGAAAGAGAGTATACCTAGGTTCGCTTTGATAGGCCTCGTAAATGGCCTGTTAAGTTTGCTTGACGTTTTTACATCAGTGAAACACAACTGATATTTACGAGTACTGAAAAACTATTTTTGTTCAAATTATTTTTTCACAATTATGTTTCAGGTGAGCTTACCAAAGTCCGTATTTGGCATGACAATAAATTCTTCGGCGCAAACTGGTTTCTAGAAAGCGTCGAGATCATCGACGAGTCAAACGACGAGAAGTTCCTGTTTCCATGCAACCGATGGCTGGCCAAGGACAAAGATGACGGGAGTCTGGTGCGAGAGCTGACGTGTGCAAATCCCAAGAAGAGCGCCGATTCACGGGCACCATCAAGTAAGTCGAATACAAAGAACTAAAGGTGATACGGGAAACGAGCATAGAATAGATCTTTCATTTTATCTTAAAGTCTCTCTACAGCCCAAACCGATCTTTTTTTGTTTTTTACTTGAGGCTAGTTTGCCCGTTAAACACTTCCTAGAAAAGGTCAAAAAATCAAGCAATTGCGAAAGTCGTCAAAGTTTCTCGTCATCACTCATCATGCTTCTGCGATTCTTATTTTTATCACATTCTTCTTGTTTTCAGCATTTGAGCTAACCCTCCTGACGAGCGATAAGCAACACGCTGGCACAACACAAAACGCATGGATCGTGCTGGAAGGAGAGGAGCGAAAATCGCAAGAATACCAGATCGAAAACAATGCAAAGAATAAAGTCCTGCGGCGAGGACAGACTGACACTTTTAAATTTATTACCAAACAATTGGGAAGTCTCACCCACGCGACAATAGGACACCGCAAAAGAGAAGGCTCCACGGTCAAGGGGACTGGGAAAGAGACCGGTTGGTTCTTACATGAACTGATTGTCTCTGAAGTCCAAACAGGAGAGAAGTAAGCTCGCAAACTTGGTTCTCTTATGCCATTAACTCATTCTTGTCCGACATTTTTTTACGTCCTTTTTTGTAATTCCCGATGGTTGGAGGTCAAGTTGATTTCGTTATTCCATATAAGGGGTTACCACCGAGATTTAGCTGGTCCACAAGACCGAAGTCTCTATCTTTTTTGTTACGCTTATCACGCTAGCTGATGCTTGCTTTTACGCGGGTATTCTGGCTAGTGTTCGGTAGGTATTTGATTTATAGGTATGTTTTTCGAGCCATTTGCCACCTCAGAAGCCCCTTAACCAGCATCCTAAAGCCGGGTTGGTGGGTAGAGGCAATCCACTGAAAGAAAACAGAGGTGAAAAGCAATTTCACAGCAAGTGGGCTGCCGAAAGTGAGCAAGGCGTGGCGATTCACTAGTGATGTTGTGGGATGGACACTGGGACCTGGCATGTCAATTTTGGCGAGTTTTGACATGTAAATAATGCAGTTGGTGCAATATTCTGTCAGCAGGACCGGGTAGCTCGGCAAACTCTGAAATGGATTTTGGCGGACTTCCATGTCGTCGTTGTGCAAGAATAACCCAGTATTCCTTTAAGTCGAAGTTTATTGACAATGTAGGCGTTGAGCTTCAAGAGGGTTTTTTGTCTTCAAAACTTCAAAACTTCAAAACAAAGTTGCGTATTTTTGGTGCTGTCCTAGAGCGTTTTTTGGTTTTGCAATAGAATAAACAGTCATATTCAAGGAAAATCGGGAGTTTTAGTAAGTTAACGGGGTGATAAAATCTAAGCAACGCAGTATTTGGCAGTAATAACGGTTCATTTCAAACATAGTCCGGAATTTGGGAAAGTTACAGTTTTTCCAAAGAGCGGTCTTCAGGGACCGGTAAATTGCAGAGCCGGACAGGAATGAGTTAATTTCAGTTATAATGGCCTCACTTCAAGATTGCATCGACAGACTTTTAATTTCAGAACCACGTTGTGCACCAGGCGCGTTCATTTGCATTTCTAACGTTGGACTGGAGGTTTCGGTTACAAGGAAAGCGCCCATGGGCTCTAACCATATACGTTACTTATTTAATTAATTTTTTTTGGGAAGGGGGGAGGGTGAGGACCTTCGCTTTTCTTGACTTCGCCAAAACCTTACGACAAAACCTTTGCACTACTCACTGCTGCTACTAAATGATTTATTTCTCTCACAGATACGTGTTTCCCTGTCGTCAGTGGATTCCTCTCAGCTCTAAGAAAAGTGAGGCGGTTCGATTGGAATGCAAGTCGTCCGAGAAACCAAGATCAGCGGTGATCAGGGGTAAAGCTGTTCTGCTTCTGTGAAGGAACAATATTTAGCATTTATTCCACGAGCGCGCGTTGGATTTAAGATGGTAGACAGTGAACGAGGCGCGTAGCTCCGAGTTGTCTATAATCGACTCATATCCAACAAACGCGAGTCGAAAAATTGTTTTATTATAAAAATAAGGAAGAACTATTGCTAGATTCTACTGATTTATTTATTTTATCATTTTTACAAATTGGGCCCACAGTAACTGGCTCCCCGCTATTGTGGTTTTTCTGCCACATTTATTCTAGAATTGTGTTTGCTCTGTTTAAATGTATTAGTTGGTTACTAAGTTGTTTATTCATGTATAGCTACTTGTTTATGTTATTTTGTTATTCTTGTATGGCGAAACTAATAACATAAAGTAAAATAAACATTTTTTCAGTTATGTTTGCTAAAATGACCAGAAATTAATTCTCGGACATCATAGTGGCTCTGGAATCGCATTCCAATGATCCAACATACATACAACATTAGGACATTGTCAGGCTTTTTTTTTGTAAGTTGGCAAGAATGTCTTCAAGATGTGCAGGCATTTTATAATGTTTTCGCCGTTGTTCGTTATTCTTTAATGTCTTCGACATGTTCTCTAATTCAGTATGAATTGTTGCCTTTTCCCCTTATTTCAGACCTTCAACCTGTGCAGTATCTGGTGGAAGTCGTTACAGCTGACGTGTCACACGCAGGCACTGATGCCAACGTGTTCATTAGCTTATATGGCGCAAACGGCGACACCGGACAAAGACGGCTGACCAAAAAGTTCGTCAACTTGTTTGAGAGAGGACAAACCGACGACTTCAAGATTGAAGCACTGGACCTTGGTCAGTTGACGCGCTTACGCATTGAGCACGATAATAAAGGTTTCGGCGCCGGATGGATGCTGGATAAAGTTGACGTCACTAATTTGACATCTCAGGAAAAGGTGACTTTTGCGTGTGGTCAGTGGCTTGATAAGAAGAAAGGTGACGGCAAGATTTGCAGAGATCTCCTTCCGTTACCTTCTTCATAGCAACTGTAGGAAAACTGTGAACTCAGTGGCGAAGGATACGTCGATAAATGCATTTTGATCCAACGAACATGACTGTGTCTAGGCGAAAGTGTTGTAAAACTTTATTTATTGGATAACTGTCCTCTGCCTGAATGAACCAAAATTTGAAACACGTATTACACTGGGGACTGAGTAATACTAAGTTGAGATTTCATTGAGAATATACTATGTTTTCAATACATTATGTCAATATTTATATATACATAACGAGTACGGAAGACGGTTTGTTTGCTGAACATTCTGGGAAGTATACACCTTATTCCAAAATGGCGGCCACTTTATTATTCTTTTGTTTGCATATTAATTAGCCCTCTTTGCCTCGTAAACATGTACAAAATACAAAAGAATTTTGAAGTAAAAACGAGGCAAAGAGCTAGGGCTAATTAACATGCAAACAAAAGAATAATAAAGTGGCCGCCATTTTGGAATAGCGTTTATTGAAGCTGGTCTGTGCTCTTGAGAAAGCAGCAAACAAGTTGAGGCATGAGGATCATAAATTGAGGAGTGTGAGGACTGTTGCACCAGCTTACAGTCCTCTTTTCATGATATTAGGCAGATTTACAAAAGAAAACGTGATGGCGGAGCGCGCAGATCTAAAAACCGACTCGAGTCGAAATTGAGTACCAGAACGTGTTCTCATTTGACGTTGCGTTGCCTTGGCTAAATTTGCCTATTATGACTTGGCCTTTCCAACGTTGTTAGAGGAGACTAACTATGGCCTTTCACTTAGAAAGTCACGACCTTGAAAAGTAGAATTGCTTAAAAATTCCCAAATTCCCATACATTAGTACTGTGATGTTATTCGTAGTTGTATTTATAAAGTTGTCAAATGAACATTGGAATTGGATATATTTTAACACATTAGGAATATTTAACGAACTGTATTTTAGTCGATAATAAACTGTTTCATTATGTCAAGCAAGTTTGGTTATTGTTACCTGAAAATTACCTCATTTAACATTGTTCCTTCTCACGAGATATGAAATAGCTACTAAGCTAGCGCGACAGGCGCTACAAAGGGGAAGGGAAAGGGGGAGTCGCAAAGAGGGGAGAGAATGTGGAGCGCGACAGGAGAAATTCCCCTTCCCTTGGCCCGCGCTCCTATCTCTTCGCGCGAGCGCCCGCTTTCCCGCTTTCCTTCCCCTTTCTATCGCCTGCCACGGAGGCTAGATATGAAAAGTTTTTAAGGTTCAAATACTTTGCGTGCTTGGTTCTGGACCCCCGGTTCACTGCCTCCACATTTTAGCGTCCAGATCAGAGGGTCACTGTATTTATGTTTTAGTTCCCTTTACGCTTTCAGAACTGACGACTGTGTTGTACCGAGAAAACGTTCGCGCTGCTTTTCTCGCAATACTTGATTGCACCGCACGTTGAAATAAAAAAGTAAAAATAAAACAAAAAACGAAAAAAATAACACATTGGTGCGACGTCACTTGCAATCAATATATTTCCGTTATTTTCCTTTTCTTCCCCTTGTTTGAGTTCCCTCAATTGTTAAGCAGAGAAAGGATGCGTCGCTATCATTCGGAAAACTTCGGTAGTGGAAAAACTGCCAGATTATTTTCTGATCAATTTTAGTTTTATTTTCTCTAGCTATTGTAATAGAGTAGTATAGGGTGAGTCGATTCAATACCACCTCCACACCACACCCCTCGTCGCTCCGCTCCGGTGTGGTGTTCCGGTGAGTATTGAATCGACTCACCCTATACTACTCAAAGCCTGAGGGGCGAAGCGACGAGGGCAACAACGACAACGAAACTTCAAAACAAGCAACAAAGCGCCGACAAGAGCAGTCGGGGTGCGGGGTTGCCCTATTAGAGAGAGGGGTGTGTGGAGTAGGATTGATGCTGGTGCCAGCCCTCGCAGAAAACGGCCACCAGTACCAGCTCCCCGAGCACTACCCCGCAGGAGTTGGGAAGAAATGAAGGAAGAAATCATGCGGCTGTTCCCCTCACCCCGCGAGGAAAAAACCAAACACGTGGCCTCCCGAAGAGAATTAAAATCGCAGAAAAAATTTTCACCCTTATATACTCGCGCCATGGCAGCCGCACCGCAGCAAGACATTCTGGCGGAGTTTGATCCCCTTTTCCCTCCTGCGAGACCAGACCCTCAAACAAGTTACCAAACAACGCTTGCAACACTGTTTGGTGATCCCGCGCTTGAAGGGGTGGATACCCGAAGTGGCCGTCGGTTCACCCGATGGCGGGTCAGCAACAATCTCAACAGAGACCAGACTCAAACCTTCATGAACAAGATTGAGGAGGCGGCCAACACCTCCTTTTACATTCGGCACTCATATTCTTATTGGCTGAGGAACATTCACGTTGACTCTCTGATGCTGTATTATAACAACAGACGAGAGGATTCACGTTGGATCAACCGGATCGCCGATGCGGAAGCCTGGCTGGGGCGAAAAGAGGAAGAGCGGCTGTCTCAGAGCCGGCTCGAAAGACCAAACACAGTGGGTTTTCGAGGCCCCTTCTGATGTTTTCGTCAAGATCATAAACACCCGTCAACCCGACTTCACTTTGCAGCACGGGATTCCGTATCTTGCGAAAAAGGGGGTTGAAATGGGCAGGTATTACGCCTCGGAGGCGATGCGCAATCCACAGCTCCAGAAAAAGGCCGTCAACTATGGGGTGCGCAAGGCTACCCCAGTGTTGCAAAAGGTCGGAAGCGAGCTTCTGGACCAGCTTTCCACAAAGGTGCTCCCCAACATCCGTTACAAAACCGACAGACCCGATCTCGACGGTCGAGGAATTCCTGTCCCCTTTCCCTTTGTCGATTCAAAAAAACTGTGGAATGTTATCTCCGACCCCAAGCTTTTCAAAGGCCCCGACGTTTCTGCGAAAGAGGGGCGCGCGATGGTGGCCTAATACAAGCGCCAATACGCGGACTACAAACGGCAGGGCGGCACCCGCAGCTACGGCTCGTGGATAAAATGGAAGGGCTACGGCAGAGGGCTTGTCGGCGCTGGCCTTGGGTATTTCGTCGACCCCCGCTTCGTTTCGCGGGTGTGTTGGTGCCCAAGTTCGCAACCAACCCCAAGTTTTTTGAAAGCTTTCGCCAAAGCCGTTCCAAACCACCACGGGTTCATGGACGTTCTCAAAAAAACGATGCGAAACTATTATGGATCGGGTGTGGACATCCACGCCATGATTGGGAAACTGCCAGCAACAAAAAAGGGTTGGACCCTTCCTGGCCATAACTATACCGGGCCTTACAACCCCCTGCCCAGCCAGCTGACCTTCGATCCCGAAACAGGAGAAATCCTGCAAATTTTTCAACAACCCAGCGGCTCCACTGATGCGGTGGCAATGCAGCATGATGTGAATTACAGCAGTTGTGGTTTTCGCGCGAAGAAGTACGGAGAGTACGAAAAAAAGTGCAAGCATGTTGCCGACCGTAAAATGGTCAAATCTCTTGACTCGATTCCGTGGAAGCAAAGACAGTGGGGCCACGCGTTGGCCCGAAACGCAATCAACACGAAACAGAAACTCGGTCTAGGTGTTTGAGCTCCGTTACGGCTCGCCGGAACTCCTCTTTAACAACTTCCTTCAGGGATTTTCGGGGGGCGTATAATTCACTTGCAAGGGACACCACGATCCAACACAGTGCGAACATTGGTGCGGTATTCAAGTTTATACATAATCCATAACCCACTTTTCTTCAATATCCTCAACTTCGTACCACTGACACAACACGTGGTGCCTGTTTTTTTAACCAACAGCCCCAACAAACACCCGTTCCGCCTGCAGGTGTGACATTTCCCGCAGCTGGTGATGAGGGTGTAACAGTTTTCAATTTCACAAAAGGGGGCGTCTTATAAATACACAAATAAATCTGCGTGAACTTTGTCCCACCCCGCTCTTTTTTTGTCGTCTATTTTTGCTTGAACGACACAGTTGAGTATTTTTTCCCTCAACTCTGGCGGGAGGTAGTTGACACCTTCCAAGAGATTCATTTATCTTGGGGTGTATTTGTTTAATTGCCCTGGCAATCACCGCATGGTCTGCCGAAGGAAGTCGAAACAACCCATCTGGGATGCAATTTGTCTATTTGATCAAGCGAGAAAATATTATACAAAAATCTTTCGTATTTCCAACACGCGACACAAAGGCCACTACAAAAGGAACAGTCTTCATATTTCCTGCATTCGGTAATTCTTATCAAAATGCCCCGTTCCGAACAAAAGGGAGGTTGAACCCTGAAAATGTCATGAATCTCTTCATGAACGCCGGGCCACCCCATTATGATTCGGTCAAAAACTTTCCGTCTGACAACCTCAGAGAGTATTTTTTCTCTCAACTCTGGTGGAAGTTGGGTGACCCTTTCCAGCAGATCCATCTGTGAAGGGGGTGCTATTGTTCAAAAGCCCAACCCTCGACGAAAAAAATTGGAAATATGAACCGTAACAAAGGAGCCAACAGTCCTTCGTGGACCCACCCCAACCCATTTTTTCACGCTCCCTCAGCTGGTTTTTGGTATGGTAGTGAAGGATTTTCTCCCGCAACTCGGGTGGAAGGGTTCGAATCTGCTCCATCAGATTCATTTATAACACGGCGCAGATCTTCAATGGACCGTTGCCCAAAACTTTTCATCGAGCAACCAACGTTTCATGTACTCCTTTTCATCAGGTTTGAGGAGTTTTTAAACTTTGAAAGAAAAATCGCCACAGATGTTGTGAATGTTTTTTGTGTTCTCGATGTACCCCCAGGGAGATGCATCCTGTTCCAACAAAATGCGCGCATATAACATTGGCGCGAACCCCTCCATGGAATTTTGTCCACCCTTTCTTTCAACCATCTGTTTATTCTCAGAATCAACTTGCGCCTTATGGTGTAACGTTTTGACCAATCATTGTCGCCCATTGGTCTTCCCCCTCACACCCCTTTGTTCAATGAACCGTGTCATAGAACCCCTCGTCAGTCAGCCACTTGTTCATGAACTCCTTTTCATCCTTGGGGAGGGAATGAAGAACCCTGTACAATATCAGTGCGCAATCGTCAATGAAGTAGGTTTCCCTCGTTTTCAGAATGTATTGCCATGGAGATATGTCGTTTTGCAAGAGCTCACGCACGTGGCACATTGGGCCGTAATCCATGGAGTCCTTGTTTTCTTTGTACTCCAACCACTTGTCTATTTCTGTGACCAACGCATGTCTTATGGTGCGGCGTTTCAACCACTCCGTCATCGCCCTTCCCTACACGCGCCTTTCTCTAACAGGCCGACCAGTTGAACAGAAAAAAATGTTTGGGTATACGATGAAGGAGGTGTACTGTTGGAAGGAAAAGAAGTTCACCCCAAACGACATGAAAAAAGTTGAGTATTGTGTTGGCGAACATGGAAAGGTGTTTGCCAGAGTTCGGTACGCGTCCTGCGACCGTTTGAAATTTTGCTTCGTTTAGGACCATCAGAACATGAAACACACGTCGCCCTCCACAACCTCTAAATATGGGTCGTCGTAATCACTCTCATCACTTTCAACGCGCCCAACATCCTCGTCAAGCTCATCTATCTCTCCACCCTCATCTTCAACGTCCCACCATTACCCCGGCCCCAAAATCCGAAACGCACTTGCTCCACAGATGGGATGATAAATTCTTTGCCAACAACTCATAAACACATCTTCAACAGTCGAAGGGTCGGCAATATTATGCTTACGGTTTTTTTCCCAACACACCCAACAATAACCGTTCATATCAGCACAGCTGTCATGCCTGTCGCGAAGTGTGACTTTTGTTAAAACCCCTTCTATTTCACAGTATTTTAAGTTCCAAGCATCAAAAAATGAAACTAGATCTTTGTGAATTGCCTCCCACCTTATGTCTATCTTGTCCTGCGCTTTTGTTTGGACAATGAAAGTGAGAATTTTCTCCCGCAGCTCGGATGGAAGTTGGTTAAGGTGGTGGAAGTTTTCCTTCCCATGGGGAGAAGGGGGCGAGGGGAACAGCCGCATGATTTCTTCCGTCATTTCTTCCCAGCTCCGGCGGGGTGGTGCACGGGGAGCTGGTACTGGTGGCCGTTTTCTGCGAGGGGCTGGCACCAGCATCAATCCTACTCCACACACCCCTCTCTCTAATAGGGCAACCCCGCACCCCGACTGCTCTTGTCGGCGCTTTGTTGCTTGTTTTGAAGTTTCGTTGTCGTTGTTGCCCTCGTCGCTTCGCCCCTCAGGCTCTGAGTAGTATAGGGTGAGTCGATTCACTAATCACCGGAACACCACACCCCGAGGGGCGGAGCGACGAGGGGTGTGGTGTGGAGGTGGTATTGAATCGACTCACCCTATACTACTTAATAGTGCTGGTAAAGCTACTATAATCTATTGAGCAAAATACAATAGAATAAAAAGCGGCATAATGTTTAGAGAAGCGCTTCCTTTCTGAACAAAGTAAACACCAGAAAAAAATGCTTTTATGCAAATAAAAACTACGGATCTTCAACACAGTTTAATTTTAAATACGAGTCTCTCAGGGAAATATCGAGTACTTGTGCTTTGTTTCCTTCCAAGTTGCATGCATATGCACACTCTGCTCACACGTAAAAGAGAAAAGTACAAGCAAAGAGGCCTTCTAAGCAAGACCGTAGCTAGAATTTTTGTCTGGGGGGGGGGGGGGGGGGGGGCAATGAAGCCCAGCGCCGGAGGCAAAAGCCATTACGGGACTCTAAGCTGGGGGGATGTTCTCCGAACATTTGAAATCTAGAGACTCGGAAATGCTACTTTCATATATATTTCGTCAAAAGTAAATGTTAATTAGTCCAAGGTTTGTAAGCTATAGCTAATGATACATAGCTCAGTCAGTCATGACAGGCTTACACAGCCTGTCATGACTGACTTACGGTAGCCTCTTCTACGCGCTCAAATATTTGGGGCGGGCGAAACAACGAGCGAAGAACGAGGGAAGAAAATTGAATGTCTTAGAGGGTCTGCGGTTGCGACGCTAGTTAGCCTATATTCAAATTTTCTCTCTGACAAGCAGATCTTTGAAGCATTACTTCTCTTATATGATATAATTGGACTGAGGATTTGTGTAGATAGTTTTCCGCAACGGCTGCTTTTGTATTAAACCCCAGTTTTTTTCCGTATGCTTGTTTAAGGTCACGCACTGATGGATGGTATGTAGTGACAAACATGACAATATTTTCTTGAAATTTTTTTTTTTTTGCCTTTTTTTGCCTTGTTGGAGTGCCACTCCTGCTATTGAGCATGATCGCTCTACACGAATTGTTTAGATAGCCACATGCTCTTAGGCGCGATTTGAATTTAGAGAGGCACTAGTCAAATATTGTTTGTGAAGAGTCTGTTTTAAGAAACTCATTGCTTCACCTTTAATAAGACCATGACACCTGATGGGTGACATGACGTGAAGTGTGTGTATTAAAGTCGGCTTATAGTGGGTCTTGATGTCCAGGATAAATTCATTGTCAAATCTATCTCCTTTGTAGTAAAACCACTGTGTTTGGGAAAGTTATTTTCGTTCTCTGAGATTTCAGCTGAAATTTGTTGGCTTGTTCAATAAACAGACAAATGTCTTGTTTTTCATGATCCCAAAGGGAGACACGTCATCGATGTGATGTCTCCATTCTTTTTTTAGTTGTTAATGCACTTTCTTAGGAGATACTCTGGGATAATGGGAAAAAAATCATATTTTTTGATTGGCTGGTCCTTAACGGCTTTAATACACACACTTCACGGTCTTGCTTAGGAGGCCTCTTTACTTGTACTTTTCTCTTTTACGTGTGAGCAGAGTGTACATATGCATGCAACTTGGAAGGAAACAAAGCACAAGTACTCGATATTTCCCTGAGAAACTCGTATTTAAAATTAAATTGTGTTGAAGATACGTAGTTTTTATTTGCATAAAAGCATTTTTTTTTTCTGGTGTTTACTTTGTTCAGAAAGGAAGCGCTTCTCTAAACAATATGCCGCTTTTTATTCTATTGTATTTTGCTCAATAGATTATAGTAGCTTTACCAACACTATTAAGTAGTATAGGGTGAGTCGATTCAATACCACCTCCACACCATACCCCTTGTCGCTCTACAATCTTCTTTTGTGGGATTTTAAAGTCGAGTGAAGTCGTTATATCCGCGTTTGAGCGCAGCCCTGATGAGAACGCAAGGTGGATAAATATATCGGCTGAAGATACCCTTTCACAACCGTTGAAGGAAGTAACCTATCGCAACTTTATTGTACAATCTTTGGAAATCTCCGATGTTTTAAAAACGGCCAGTAAAAATTTACGGACAAATTTGGCTTAGAGGTATTAGCTTCATCAGAAGCTTATCACCTTCTGGCTTCAGTTGAATTCGACTAGCTTGAGAAGGGAGAAAGTGCATGCGCTGCTCCTTTGAAAAGCTTGTTTACAATGCGAATCTTTTCAGTTCCGTGTAATACTTTTAGTAAGACTCATCACTAACCTTTGTAGACGCCTTCTAAGCGGTGGTCTCGTGTCGCTTTTCGCTTGATTGTAGAGAGGAGAAACGACTGCGAATACCCATGTTTTTACTACCGACAATTGAGAAAAGCCCACAACGAATAGAACTGAGCTCTTATTAGGATAATGCTGCAAAATGTGCAAAACTACAAACCATTTTCCTTACGTTTTGGACACTGCTATTTGTCTCATGGAATTTAATTTTTCTTTTGAGAGAGAAATTGTTCACGTGATCATCTCTTGGCTTAACTCACTCGTATGTCCGTAAACCCTCGTAAACTCCTCTATGAAATGCAAACTGACCGAAAAGGATGAAACTAATATTTCTTTTCTTCATGCCTACATTGAACTTCCTTTGTTTACTCTGCGGCAAAATTTTGAGCCTTTTTAAATAGACCTTTCTATGCCACGGTTTATGGCGCAAGCTTGGCTGGGGGGCAAACAAGGCCAAAAATTGCTGTTGGGGAATGTGATTTTGACCGACTTTAATAAGCCGCTGAAGCTCCGCTAAAAAGAGGCGAATTCCCAACATTTGCCACTACTTAAATAGTTTTATTGATATTATTCATTCCGACAGAAATTAAGGCCATTAAAATAGGTAAGACGCCCGTAAATTCCAATTGTAAATCTTCCCGTGTGGCTTTCAATTTCCATTTTGATTAGAAGGGTTTTGACGAAATCTTAAATCGTTTACGGAAGTTGCAGCCTGAATCTGAGTGAGTTCAAATAAAATTGAATTGAATTGAATTGAAATCTGTTCACGAAAATATCACAATACAAATGTCTTTTAAAAAACAATTTCGCTGTGGAGATTTGCCTCTTTGTAGCGGCGTTACAGCGGTTCCAAGTCGGACAAATGCCATTCATTCACTGTAATTTTAGCCTTCAGTTGTTTGCCCCCGCCAAGTTAGGGTTAATAAGCAGTGATGCAGTATTTACCATTTATTTCTGATCTTCTAAATCTCTAGCAGTTTAAGGCCTGGATCAGGGGCGTTTATTTGAGAAAACGGGTTTTTCGTAATATAACATCCCAGAGGAATGACAGTGAAACGAAATTCATCCCATGGGAAGTTCTCATCATCCTTAACATTTTCAAGTACAATTAACGTCATCATAGATCACGTGACGTGTCACGTGACCATTTCTGTAAACTTATCACTTATTTAAGGAGTAGGCGACGGTTGTAGGATATAATATCGAATTAAAAGGCTTTTCTTATTCGTCTTAATTATTTCCAGCATCTCACGTTTGGAGTGACCGTCCATCGATCTCAACAAAAAAATTGTGAGGGCAAAGGTCATTTTTCGGCCCACAATTCAACCTTTAGCTGTTGATAATTGGAAAATTAAGACTCGTGAACAATCACTCCAAGCGTAGAAAGTTAGATATGTTGGATTTCTATTAGAAACGCTGATTTATTTATCTCTAAACTTAAAATCCGCCACCGCATCGCTGATTTAAGAATTTTTCGAATTTTGATCACGTGACTGATCACGTGATCAAAATCATACGTTAAGGCAAACAAGGACAACAAGATTTATCTTCAGGCAAAGTTTCATCCGGTTCTAGGCAATCTGGAGAAAGATATTGGCGATTAACCATATTTCTGAAGATATTTCTAAACCCAGGCCTTAAACTGCTTGAGAATATTGTTCCACGTTTTCGCTAGCAGTTTGTTTCAAAAGCTCGGCAGCTGCAATCTCACATTTGCATTCTTCAACGTTTTTAATTTTAATTAGCGCAAGCATAAGTAGCTTATGCCAAGTGAAAACGACACTACCCAAGCGAACGCAAGCATAAGCGCAAGCACAAGGAAAAGGAAAAATTTTGATCCTTGCGCTTGTGTTTGCGCTTATGCTTATGCTTGCGTTAAGCCTGCTTTCACCGTGAAATAAGCGTTCTTGTGCTTGCGCTTATGCTTGCGCTTGTGCTTGCGTCGCTAGTGAAAACCAGGCTTAAAAGCCGGCACTGCATAAACGTAAAACCTGGCTTTTAAAAGATCAAGTAAAACTGGCAATATTTTCTTTCAAATTGTCGCGCAAAATTGTTGGACTACAAGTTGCTGCTGTTTGTGGTACCGCTTCTACGCCCAACAGAAAAGTAGAAACGAAGTCTGCTTTCTGCAACATGAAATTTTTTGCCTGCGAAGGTAACAATACGAGCAACAAACAAGCACAAACTTGCCATGCTACAATTAATGCTGCGAGACAAGTTGAAAGAAGATGTTTCCCGTTATATTTGGGCTTTCGGTACGTTTGCTTCTTTGCTCAGTTGTAACAGAGGTTCCATTCTTATAAACTGAACACCGCATCTATTGCAGCCGGCCACAGCGCGGTGTTAGTTCAGCAAGACATTTTGAAGGCTTCCAAATTGACTTAAACAATCATTTAGGCATACCTGCATTATATAACCCTGCATCTGGTAAATACGCCAGCGTAACTCCAAAGCGTTAACAAGAGAACATTGATAAAGTAACCTAGAAGTGCAGTCTTGTGGCCATGTTGAAGAACGTACGTATGGACGGAATTATCCTTACTCAACCTTATCAAATCCAATTGCTAGTGCTACCAGCGACCTCCACGTTATGAGGCCTTGCAAGGGGTAGAAGCGACAAGCGAAATGGCTCCAAAAACAGGCGACAAACTTCTCCTAAAACACCGACAGCCGACAGAAAACTCGCGACAATTTGCGACAGCGACAATTCACTTTCCATTCCTCTTTGTTTTCTTTGCGACAACGACATTTGTCCCTAACGAAACAAGTGACAGACAGAGTCGTAAACAGGCGACAAAACGACACCAGACCACCCCTTGGAAGGCCTCCTTTGTGGGAATAAAACATATATGACTTGTTCTAATAGCAGCAAAGACAAAGCGTCTTATAACGCACATTTTATTATCTACAAGCCGGGATTATTGCTCGGGGACATTGACCCAATCAGTTTACAAATTTGTTGTTGCTGTTCTTTTCCCGATAAACTTAAGCAGCGCTTGGCGAATTTCGCTTATCCTCCAGCAATAAAGTCCTGGATTAATTGCCGAATTTGTAAAAACTATTGTGGCCGTTACACAATAAGCAGTTCCAACTGAAGGCGAATTTCCTAATACAAGATAACTTATAAGAACGCCGGCAAATGGAAGATAACATCGCGAAAACAAACCCACTAAGCACACCACTGTCAACAACGACTTCCTCGCATTTAAATTATCATTTGTTCTTGGGGACGCAGTTGACTGAGAGACTGATATTACTTGAGTGTGAACCCGCTCTCTGTGACGATTTACAATCGTGAATATTTTATAATAGATCAAAAGTATAGCAACAAGATAGACCAATATAACAATGCAATTTATAAACACAAACAAGTGGTTAGTAATTATTCTAATAAGACGAGCGACTGCATCGAAGGCAAACAGCGGAGAAATAACTGCAGCAAATATCGATACACGCATGACTGTTACGATTTCCTTCAGTGTAGCACGAGTACATGTAAGCAGCGACAAATCTATCCGCACTTAATGCAAGAACAATCGTCGCTGAAATTGCGCTTCCAAACCATGCGAAAACCTCCATAATAACTCCCGGACCACAGAACAAGCGATCATTTCAAGTTATCTCGCGGCCAGGAGAACAACTGCTAATGGATCAGTTATCAGTCCGTTCACAAAGTCCGCACAAGCGAGAAACAACATGAGAATTTTGGACGGCTTTGAGCGCAAAGAAGGTGTTTTCCATATTGTAATGATCGCCAACCCGTTCAATAAAATGGTGGGAAGAACCGGCATCGAGATCACGACACAACTAAGTATCTTCAAAGCATCTTGATACTTTGTAGACTTTCCAGTAAAGTCGAGGAAGTAACAACTCATGGACAAGGCACGGTCAGAGGCCATTACTTTTTATGTTTTCTTTGGCATTAACGGAGAGATGCTTTAATTTGTAAACAAATAGGGACTGACACCTCGGGAAGTATTGCCATTTGTCCTTGTCATATGTAAAAGCCAATAAGCAAGAAACAATTTAGATGAGAGCCAATACATCACAAACTTCTCCGAAAACACCGACAACCGACAGAAATTGGCAGAAAACGCGCGACAATTTGCGACAGCGACAATTTACTTTCCATTCCTATTTGTTTTCGTTGCGACAGCGACATTTGTCCCCTGAATGAAACAAGCGAGAGACGTAAACTAGCGACAAAGCGACACCAGTCCACCCCTTGGAAGGCCTCATCATAGATCGCGTAACGTGTCACGTGGCCATTTCCATGAAAATTCACTTTTTTGAGGATTAGGTGACGGTTGTAGGATATAACATAGATTAGTATAAATCTACTAGCGTTCTATCACGAATGCCACTCTCTGATTGGCTACACTACTCGCTATCTATTCTGTGATAGATAGTGAGTAGCGGCTGTCAACAAAATGGTGCCCGCTTCTTCGCGTTTAAGAAGTGTCTGTGAGGAGAATTTTGATAATTTACTTGTTCAGTTTTGAACGACTAGTAGATTTATACTAAAACAATTAGATTATGAGCTCGAGATTTCTATCGCGTGATAGCTGATTCGGGCTGCGCCCTCATCAGCTATCACGCGATAGAAATCTCGAGCTCATAATCTAATTGTTAAATAGAAACGCTTTTCTTATGCATATTAAATTATTTCCAGCATCTCACGTTTGGAATGGCCGTTCATCGTTTTCAACAAAAAATTATAAAGCAAAAGGTCATTTTTAGGCCCAGAATTCAACCTTTGGCTGTAGATATTTAAAAACTAAAACTGGTGAACAGTCACTCCAAGCGTAGAAAGTTAGATATGTTGGATTTCCATTGGAAACAATCGTTTATTAATCTGTAAACATAATATCCGCCACCAATTTACTGATTTAAGATTTTTTCATATTTTGATCACGTGATTATATAAATTATACGGTTAAGGCAAAAGGGGACAACAAGATTTATCGTCAGGGAAAGTTTCATCCGGTTCTAGACAATCTGGAGAAAGATATTGGCGATCAACCATAATTCTGAAAATATTTTGAAACCCAGGCCTTAAACTGCTTGGGTGACTAAGTAATATATAATTTATTTCATATATCAAACACACTAAGGAGGAATTTCTTCAGTCGTTTGCCAAACAAAGTATACTTTTACTTCTTTGTGAAGTTTGTTTTTGCAATTTTGCTTCTGTCCCATTACAGTATAGCATGCTACGTTTACCTCCCAGGTGTATCAGTTACTGAAATTCTATATCAGTGATGAAAACTCGGACACAAAATTGCAGTATTTTTCGTCTCCAAAGATCGAACGAGTCCGCTAATGTTTCAAAAATGCGCAAGAAGTTAATTCTTCGAGATTTCAATCACACGTACAATTAGCAATACGCCGAACATACCATATATTGAAAGAAAAGTAAAACTCCTCTCATGAATATTCCGTGCATCACGCAGTCGCACGGTTCGTGTATATTCTTGAAATAAATACATACGTAATGACATAAGTATCCTACGCGGCGTTAAAATAGTAATAATTATAAAACCTTTCTGTCTTACAGGTGTCAGTCAGCAAATATCTATTGTTTTGGAAGCACTTACTGAATTCCTAAGTGCAACTCTGAAACGCGTCCTCAGTAACGGGCCCTTTGCAGCTGGTCATTCACATTGGTACAAAAACGCCATGCTGGGACGCAAGCAACGCTCTGAGAAAAGACAAACAAAGAAAATCACCATTTTAAATGATGTAAGCTCTTTGTTTGTCTTATCCCAGTAGGTTGCGTGCGTTCCAGCATGGCGCATCTGTACCACGTGACTGCCCAGCTGCAAAAGGTCCATTTATGGAACAAGACGCCAATGTAGGCCTTAACCCGGCCTTCCCGCAAGAGGCAATCGGAAATTGCAATTTGCTACTTCACTGATTCACCTACACGTTTGTAATATTATGACAAAGTTAGAACAACGAGATCTGAATTCCTTTCCATATTTTATTTTCCTATGGCATCATGTTGATACAGTCAACATTGCTTGTGTTATGGATGTCTAGAAAACGACGACCCAAAAACATCTGCAGTTTAGTTCTCGGGCCATATTAAAGCCTTTCGTCTTGCTGTTGAATTTGCAAACAATCGCATAGACTGTTAAACGCCAAGAAGACTACAACTTGCTGTTGGTATTGAACAAGCTCATCTCCGGTTGGTCGCACTTAGAATCGTCCAGCACTAACCAAAATACTGCTTTTGCTTTTATGATTTATTTCTTGTTTAAATTTTGTGACAACATCGTGATAATTTGTGAATAGCACCAACTGGTGTGCTTTGCAATCATCACAGCCAACAAACTGACTACAATTCCCGAATTCTGCTGCATATCACCGTTGGCTTGGCAGCTTTTGGCCAAAGAACAACGCCACAAATTACACTTTTTTGCGGTCAGTTTTTTAATCCAAAACATTGCCCTAACATCAAAAGTCTACATTTACAGCAAACCTCAAGACCAGGCCTTGGTAACTGGCTGGATATTTTCCTCTCACTTTCTTCGCGGGCCACGCTTTAGCCATTTTATCTGATCTAGTCTTGCATATCTCAAGTTGCCTTGTTCACGCCATACCACGATCATACAACTCTTTCATTCCCAATTTCAAATTTTTTTATATATTTAAGCGTCTGTTGGGCCATCCAGTACTATACCAGCAAGATATAGCATGATTAAATGTCTTTTTGCCAGTCAAAACTAGCCCAAATTGCCTTGGTAGGCCCTAGAATCCTTCCACAAAACGACCAGATAGACACCTTCACTCGTGAAGAGCCATATTTGCTGCGAAAGCCTGTTTGGAGTCTCAGTCAGCATAAAACCACCTTTCACTTCTGTTTTATTTCAGAGGCTTGTCTTTACCCACATGCCTGGGGGCTTTTGCAGAGGAAACTGGTTCAAAGAACACTTATAAAGCGACCAACTTACGAGAATAAAGCTCGTTGACCGAGCAGACAAGTAGCAACCGCTAATGTGCGTGACGTAACACTTAAATATGAGCTCACCGTGTCACAAGACCGCAGATATTTCCACCGCAACTCCTTATATGGAGAAGATTAGTGCTCCAGACTAGAGGTCTGACGAATTATCACCAAAAATTTACTAAAACAAGACGCTCCAAAAGCGTAAACTGGGCTATCTGTTGTTTTAAGTACCGTTCAACTTGTACTGGGCTGAATTTTTACCGGTTTTTTTTTGCCAGTTTTAGCACTTAAAAGTAATTTATATTGACAGGGACCGCGGAGGGGGAGGGGAGGGGCTAGCCCTACCGATTTTTTCTTGGACTGATTTTTTAGGGTTCCAGATGACATGAATAATGTATGACTGGATTCTACCACTTGAACTTGGCCAGATGTTTTAGCCCTATACCACTTTAAAATGGTTTCCTCGGTCCTGATTGCGAAGAAGTCTACTAGTCACTGGAAAGAAATAGAAACACCGTTTTCACCGTTATAAAAATGACATTTGCATCGAGTTGTTAACTGGATTTCAACTGATGGACCGCCGAGGAGTAAAATTTGCATACATGACAACTACTACATTTCCATATTTAAACAACCTATCGACTGTTGCAGGAAAAGATCTCCGTGTTATGAGTCAGGGAAGCCGAGGTAAGTGTTACGAATGAACATTATCCTGATTCCAATCTCACACACCACACAAGAAAGAGAAGCATGATAATAATTTATTTTTTTGCACAGCACCTCAGCGGGTCGGAATCCTAAATCCTTGAATCTGATTGGCTAACAATACGCTCTTAGCCCGTCCAGCTTTTTTCCATCCGGACCGGCTTGCCCATCCAGAATTCGCGGGAAATCTTGAAGTAATTTTTTTTTATACGGCGTGACGAACCGTTGGATTTCTTTTTTCTTAAAATGCAACTTTTCGCTTACTAAACTTTGCAAAGCGAAGGAAAAACATCAGTAATGGAGTAAAAGCCCTGGTTATTCCTCAAAAAAGGCGAGTATTCACCTCATTGTGCTGACAACACTGCTGGTATGAGCAGTCTTTTGAGCTCAGTTTTTCGGTTGACATCCGTTATTTTTTTTTTCTACTCTCGTTCCATTTTTCTTCATTCAAGAAAAAATATGATTCTTAGCGAAAATCGTCAACTAATCACGTCGTGCATGAACGGATTTCGACGAGTTTTTCTTGCAATCTTGCGGAGTACGACCCTCGGCCTCGTTTTAAGAAGGCCTTGTAAGTAACTTTAATTTGTGAAAGGGCTTCCTTCTAAAATATTTTTAAATTATAATAATAATTGAGTCTTCCAGTCCTGTAATATAAATACACCTTCGTAGACGTTTCCGTAGATTTTCAACTGAAGGAGTGGAACGTGAAAGCCTAAGGAAAAAGCCGCTTAAACAGAAAGGGGAGTTGTGGTAAAAATCTAACTGGATTCCTGTAAACGGCTTCAACCCTTTACTACCAATCCTATCAACACGCAAAAGCGTCTCAAGTATGGTGATCTCCCAAACTACATTTTAAGAAGAACTTGGGCCAGGATAGTCTAGAACTGCGTGATGTGCACTGAACAAAACAAAACAGTAAACTTCGTGTAAATGACTGTCACATGCTGCGATGCTCAACAAAAGTGGGACAGGTTTCCATATCATTTCAAAGTCTAGACATTTCGCAGCCATATCGACTTAACACTTGTTTTTTTGAGTGTTGAAAAAAACAAATATTCTCAAATGATGACACCAGTCAAGTGTTGGCCGTGACGGCGAGTTAGCTCGCTCGCCTTCTTTTTCTACTTTGTAACGTTGATGAGTAATGCAGAATTGTGACTACAGTGATATCAAAGCAGAAACTGATTCAAACTGATTCGAGTTTAATACGTCCACTACATGTGCATACTGGTAACAATAATATATAGATTTAGCCAAGCCTAAAAGCCGGTCGTGCTCTTTCTTAGCTCTCAACCCCATTTGCAAGTTGGCAATATTTCGAAGTACATCGAACCTCCACACATTGACAAAGTGAAGGAGGCAGCAAATGGAGGCAGCAGGGGGGGGGGGGGGGGGGGGCTATTACGGGTAGTCCGTGGACATTATAAGTCGAGATCTCGCCTTAGAAGTGGGGATCTCGTATTATAAGTGCAGATCTCGGGTTATAAGTCGAAGAACAAGATTAACGCCATTAACACCTGGGCAGTCTCTGTTCTGAGGTACGGAGCAGGTATTATAAGATGGACAAAGGAAGAGCTAAAAACATTGGATAGAATGACTAGAAAGGTATTGACAATGAATGGTGCTTTTCATCCAAAGAGCGATATTGATAGGCTGTATGTGTCACGGGTAAATGGAGACCGGGGACTGATAAGCTGTGAGGGATGTGTGAGAAGTGAGGAAAACAGCTTAGGATGGTATGTGAAGAATTCTCTGGAAGTCCTGCTGCAAGGGGTAAGGGTTACTAGTGTAATTAGGAGTGAGGAAACAGTGAGCAAAGATGAATTCCAGACATCTTGGAACAGTGAGAAACTCAACAGTTGGAAGGAAAAAAGGCTGCATGGTCAATTTGGAAGAGAAATATCAGAAACGACGCATGTAGAAGAATCGTGGAGCTGGTTGCGAAAAGCAGACTTGAAGATCCAAACAGAAGCACTTACAAAGTTTGTGCAGGCCAAGAACAAGCCCTTAGGACTAACTATGTAAAATACCATATTGACAAAACGGTGGAATCCCCATTATGTAGGCTATGTGGTGAGAAAGGTGAGAGTGTAAACCATATTGTCTGTAAGCATAAAAAGCTGGCCCAAAGGGAATACAAACAGAGACATGACAAAGTTGCAAAAGTTGTGTGAGAAATATCATCTGGAAAAGAAGGATAAGTGGTATGAACATGCACCTGACAGTGTAAGTGAAAACGACGACGTTAAACTACTGTGGGACGTGAACATACAGTGTGATCATGTCATTGAAGCCAGAAGACCGGACATTGTAGTTGTAAATAAACAGGAGAGAAAGTGCACTATTATTTATATTGCCGTACCAGCGGATAAAAGAATTGTTGAAAAGGAGAATGAGAAAGTCGAAAAGTATCAGGATCTTAAAAGAGAAATTGCAAGAATGTGTTTCAGTTTCAGTTTATTTTATGCCACTTATTATTGTTTTAAATTACAAAATAAATATATATTAAACTACAAGAGATATTAAATAATCGATAAAAGAAAAGCATTAGGCGAGGATGCCCATATAGAAACCATTAGGGCTTATTCGGGCTACAGGCACCTCAAGAAAAATACAACTATAATTAAAATGATAATTTAGGCGTGTCTTATTTAATTTGTAAGCACATTTAGGTTAAAAAGCAAGAACACAAACAAACAAACAAACAAAATAAGGGGAATTCAGTGCAGTTCAGTTCAGTTTAGACTTAAATTGAGGAAAACTGTCAGCATTCTGAATTTCTGTATTGAAAGAATTAAACAATTTAGGTCTTTGAAAGCGTATTGCAAACTGTTGGATATTTGTTCAACAAGAAAATAAGTAAAAGGCATTGGCGTTTCTAGTATTATAATTATGAATTTGATTAGTCAGCAAAAACATTTCATGGAATGCATCAGGAAGGAGGCCTTTCTTAAAAGAAAACATAAACTTGCCAATTTGAGATCGATAAATATCACTGACTTTCAGAATTTTCAGCTGCTTAAATATTGGTTCAGTATGAGCATCGAATGCGCTTCTCGATATGATTCTTAAACCTTTTTCTGAAGTAAAAAAATGCGATTTAAATTAGAAGGATAGGTCGATCCCCATACTGATATGCAGTAAACAAGGTAAGGATAAACTAAGCTAAAATATAAGGTGCACAAAGAGGAGGTGGGAAGGCAAAAACTTGCTTTCTAAATTATGGCAATAGATTTTGATATTTTCTAGCCACATTAGCAATGTGTGGTTTCCACGTTAAATTTTCGTCAAGAATAACACCTAAAAACATGGTTTCTTTTACTCGTCCAATGGCACATCCACTAATCTCTAGATTGATGTCAAGTGCTTGCCTTTTTTGCCTGGGTTTAAATACTATAAAATAAGTTTTTTTAAAATTTACGGAAAGCTTATTAACTTGGCACCACTCTGTTAGGTTAGGTAATTCTTCATTCAAAGTTTTTTCAATTACATTTACATTTTTGTATGAAAAGAAGATATTAGTGTCGTCAGCGAATAGAATGAAATCTAAAACTCTTGACACATCACACATATCATTAATGTAAATTGGGAAAAGAAGAGGACCAAGAATGGAGCCTTGAGAGACACCACACTTGATAAAATGATGTGAAGAATGACAGCTATTAAATTGGACAAATTGTTGTCTGTTTTTTAGATAATCAGAAAACCAGTTGAATGCAATGAGAACTGTTCAGGTGGTACCAATTGTTGTAAGATCTTTGGGAAGTGTAACAAAAAACTTGGACAAGTGGTTGGGAAAGTTGAATGTCAAAATTAGTATTTCATTACTCCAGAAAACTACGTTACTGGGAACGGCAAGGATTTTGAGAAAGGTGTTGGAGCTCTAGAGTAAGGAGAAAACTCTACTGAAGGGACCTTTGGTCATGGGCTATGACCCGCTCTCTTAGGAAGCAAACCGGAAAAAGATCATCCAGTTCACAAAGCTGATGATGATGATGATGATAATAATAATAATATAGCGTCGATATCAATATTGCTATTTTCATCAGCGCTTAAAATAAAATTATGTGGGACGTAACGAAAAAAACAGAACAATTATAAAACTCCAACATTTAACGGTCAGTACAAATGCAAGCCGCATTGTTTCGCAAGCGGCCATCTTTGTTGTGAAACCAAGCTAGCAAGGCGCATGGAATCCTGGGTCACTTAACTCACTTCCTGTCGTATACGTACCTAGTTTATGCGGTTTCCGAACAATACTATGAAAAAGGAAAACAAGGTGCTTGTATATTAACTGATGACAAGTCAACAAATGATTGCATAATCAACAAAGGATCTATTTTATACTCCAAAACAAGTCAAAAAATGTTAATGCAGACAGTGATATTTTGGGGAAAATCGTGAAAATTGTGCTCGTAAAGACGAATTATGCCAGAAATTGAGCTCAAAACCTATTCCGGTGGCGTTGCGACAATAATGGACAGGATGTGAGATTTTTCTTTAACTTCTGGTTGAACGACAATAACACTGCCACTTTTGACGCTAATTTATTGCAAGCATTTTTTTTTTCAATTAAAAATTTTCGCACGAATTCAGTCAGATTGTACATTGAGCCTCAAATTTTAATTCCCTTAGGAACATCAAATATAAAACCTGCAAACAAAAAATAGACATAAAATAGAAACTCCGTTTTAAAGAATTTACTGGCAAACTGCCACAGATCAAACTATGTTTAAGGAATAAGACGCTTAAATATAAAAGCAAGGATAAGTTGTTGTAAAAAATCTGGATGCCTGAAAGCCTTAAGGCAATTGAAGGCAAGCGAAACATAAGAACGGAATCGAACCTGGATTCCTGGCTGAGCCACATTTTCACTTAATTACTTAGTTGTTGATTTCTGTTCCCAAATTAACCTTGTCTGTTTGTATTTCTCAGAAATCCCTAATGAATCGCCATCCAAACGGGAATAGGCTGGTGATCCTAAGTAATTAAGGCAATCAGTTGCTAATATATCCCCTCCCTACCTTACTGTACTTAATTAATTTCCAGGGGGATTTGGCCGTGCATCGCCGATCGACCGGGGAGTAGTGACGTGATCCTGGTTGCAGAAAATGTGTTAAATTGTCTCCTCGGACCTTACCTTAAAAAAAAGGCCACACTGTGTAAGTGTTGTACAGTAAATATGTGTCTACCCAGTGTGGTTGGTTCAGTGGCCTAGTGGTTAAGGCATCCGACCGGTAATCTGGAGACCCAGGTTCGATTCATTTATTTATGATATATCATTTGTTTCTGTATATGAAGGAAACCCTAACCCTGTACACCCCAAATATTCAATTTTAAGAATAAATGTTTGAAAGAAAATTTTCCCTGAGCGGGATTTGAACCCACGTTCCCCCGTATACGAGTCGGGTGTGATGACCACTACACCATCAGGACAACCATGCTGGCAACACGGCAATCGAAGATGTGATTTACGTGATCGAAGACGTGGTATCCCGGGAAATATTATTTTCAAGGTGACAAGGCAGGGGAAGCCTCTAATTCCATTTGAAACCCAACTAAGGATCAATTACTGATACACGACCGAAGTCAACTTAGCGAATGACAAAGGAGGATCCAATTACGGATACAGGCTTATTTCAATTAATTAAGTACTGTATATGAAGGAAACCCTAACCCTGTACACCCCAAATAATCATATTTTAAGAGTAAATGTTTGAAAGAAAATTTTCCCTGAGCGGAATTTGAACCCACGTCCCCCCGTATACGATTCGGGTGTGGTGACCACTACACCATCAGGACAATCATGCTGGCAACACGGCAATCGAAGATATGATTTACGTGATCGATATATATATATTTTATTTTATTTTATTTTATTTTATCATATATTCAAACACACAAAAACTTACAGACATCTTACTTACAAGGAAGACTACGTATTTATACCACAAAGTATATATTACTTTCTATCTTCAAAGAAAAATTCAACGATTAAAGTTTTATGACAGTCGGTTGCAAAGCTATTGTGAGAAGGCAGCGAAATAATTAACGCGAGGATCTCAGTTGACGCACTTAATTCAGTGCCGAAAGTTTGGAAAATAAATAAAAACAAAACCGAAGACAAATGCTAGAAGTACTACTACGTTTGGCAAAACAAACAAACAAACAAACAAACAAACAAAAGCAAAACAAAAGAGAGAATCAAGAAACTTTGCCTTTATTACATAGGCTGCATACTTCGTAGCTTGAAATAATCTAATAAAAGAGTACTAGGATATTCAAGAGAAACAATCTTAAGGCTCGCCATGTTTTAGTCTTGGTTTAGATCGTTGAGTATTTATTGCAGTTTGTCTGTTAACGGGAGGATAGAATTTCTCAGTCTTTATGTAGAACGCATCAAGTCTAAATCATTTCCCTTCAGAAACACAAAGGATTGTGTACTTATCCTGCAAGGCTTAAAACGATCGCGTGGAATATTTCTGAAACAGAATACAGTTGTTACACGTAATCTTGTCATCATCTCACCAACGTTAACATCGCCTCCTAAGCCGGCTCTTTGGGCTCGTCAAGCGTTCCTCCCCACATGGGGAAGGAACGCGTAGCGAGCCCAAAGAGCGTCTGCATAGGGGGCTAACGTTAACAGTCCTTATTTGAAAATCATCATCCCAAAAAGGCGCAAGAGCTTGTATAGAAATACAAATGCACTAACTAAAAGCGTTAATATATAGATTTAGCCAAGCCTAAAAGCGGAACTCCACGATTATTGTTTTTTTTTTTACTGGTATTGAGCAACTTTGCATGGCTTTCCTTGTGGCAATATTTAATGTTTAGAGCAGCCAACAGGAATTGACCGAGGTTTAAAAACCTCAAAACATAAAAACATTACAAGAAAACAATACACGACGCGTATGTTTGTTCGATAACAAATTTAAACAAACAAAAAACGATCAAACATTTTTATCCAACATTTCGCGTTACGAAGAAATGTTTGATCGTTTAGCCACCCCAACCAACAAAACGTGCACTACCGGTAAAAAGAAACCAAATGAACCACATAAAGTCGAAATTTCAGCGATAATACGCAAAAAATCGTTCTGTGGACTCACTCTCTCTAGTGTTTGGTCAAACATTGTTTGTGCGTTTAGCCAGCCAACGTTATGTTTAACAACTGACGATGTTGGATGAAAATGTGTAATCGTTTAGCCGGGGCTTTAATCCTTAATTTTACGAGGACTCATTGCGATTACGTGTTAATAAGATAAGGGCAAAAGTTTCGTAATGCTGTTGAGGCACCGAGGTCGAAAAACAGTCAGCCAAGTGGAGTAAGAATCGTTCGCTTGCAAACAAAACAAACAAACAATTCAACTACTTCTTTGCGTCCAAAATGAGGACAGATGATTGTTATTTATATCCAGTCGAGGGAACAATACAAGTTTCATTCCTGAACTAAAGAAACAACGATTAAAGCAAATGTTAAGCTTCAATTTATTTAGTTTACCTCACTGTCCTCTGTTATAGAGGTTTCTACCATTTATAAATACGCAAGCTTCAGTAAAAGTAAAACAAGCATCCGCCAAAATAGCAAACGGTTTGTCCAAAAAAGAGCTTCTTCCACAGAGTTTGAGCTACTCGTTCCTCCCATTAACGCCGGTGAACTGTTAAGTGACCTTTCTTGGTGAGATTCAAGATGCCGCGGTAAAGTGAAAGCCCCTAAAGCGTTGAATTATTTTGTTTTCAACCACACAATCGATCCAAGTTTGAAGCTTTTCCTGAGGAAGATCTTTCGCTCTTCCTTTTATCACTTGAAAATTCACCTTTTTGAGTATCTTTTGACAAGTTCTTGAGTTTTATACCTTAAGCAAATTAAAAGACAAACTTCGATCGAAGAAGTGCTCTAAATGAAGAAACCAACTGAATGTGAAATTAGGAGCCGCAGAAAGCGCGCGCAAAATTAAGCCTTGTCTTGGTTTGGGTGTCCCACACCTGGCTTGAGCCCGCGATCCAATCGAAAGCAAGTATATGGTCAGCGATCAACTTAAAAAAATCAGCTGACCTCGATGCGGTCTTAACTTGAGCCCGCGATAACGTTACGTGACACTGGTCTGCGGATACCTTGTTTTGACAGGTGTCAATTAGTTATAAAGCCCAGGCCAAACGGACTCGCAAGTTATCGCAAGTAACCACAACCTGAACTTGCAGAGAGACTTACGTGAGTGGCCAAACGGTCTCGCAAGTACACGAAAGTCGCAAAAAAAAAAAAAAAAAAAAACTCATTTCCATGGCTACTTGGTTGCTATAACATCGAATGAATGTCACTCAACTTGTGTTGACTTGAGTTAGGTGGCTAACTGGTGAAAAGCTTCGTGTCAACTTGTGTGAAAATTTGATCTCCACCAAAATGAGCGCAAATCCTCACAAGTCAACGCAAGTGAACGCAAGTCCTGTCCAAACGGAGTCGCAAATAGACCCAAATTTTCAACTTGCGTCTACTTGCGAGTCCGTTTGGCCTGAGCTTAAGATGGATGTCCAGTATCAAAGACGTACGCTGTAAACTAGCTGGTCAGCTGGGCCAGGAGTACGGCCGTCATGTTGGATTATTATTATGATTATTATTAGGATATTATTAATTATTTGCGACACCGTCGCCGTCGTCGTGCGGTGACGCCCACGAGCAATGCCGCTAGCCATTTTTACCATGAGAAAAGCAGTTGACGGGTTTCTATAGGTATGGTGCTCCGCTAAAAAATTGGAACTAACTAAAGAGAGTTAAAAAGACGTCTACTTATAAACGAACCCTGAGGATGGCAGAGACTACATAAACGTCACGTATTTGCAATCCGGGAGCTAAATTTTATTTTTTGGTTTTATGAGCTGTTGTTTTACTGTAAGCGGTAGCTTAGAATGTTGTGTTAGAATGCTGTAATAAGTTTTGTGGAAGCTTTCGATTTGCCTGTTTGCCAGTAACTCCAAATAAATCCTAAATAGTGGTTCTTAGATTGCAGCTGCTTAATTTCCACAAGGTAATTTACTTCATGTTATAGCCTTACACTTTCGGAGTTTCGCGATAGGGGAAGTCCCAAAAGTCTACGCTAAAATCTAGAATTAGGTTCCAAAATAAATTTCCCTGCTAGCAGAGGCCTCTTTTCCTTGTATTCAGCGTGCTGAAGAAAAGAGACCTCTGCCATGATCGAAACGGTCTGTGTTGAGCATTCGCCGCTGTTTCTTAGCGACCGAACCATCACGTGATGTTTTTACACGTCATCAAATGACAAACAATACATGGGGCATGCATTTTATAAACTCCGTCCACGAACTCGAACGGCGGCTTCATCAAAGACCATTTCGACCCATGGCAGAGGTCTCTTTCCTCCAGCACGCTGAATACAAGGAAAAGGGGTCTCTGCTAGCGGGGAAAAAATAAGTGAACATTTTGTCCAGGATTCGAAACGACGATATTTGCAACTGCAGAAACTGGAACACTCGGGTCAAACACTTTTAAGCTTTTGCTGTGTCGTTGCCGGAAATTAAACCCATTACTAACTGGCTCACGGTCGCCTTGATTCTTAGACCAACCCTCTCTGAGAGGAACTTGCTGTCGCCATCGTCGCAGACTCCACAGCAGGCGAAGGCGAAGACCTTTGAAACACTGAAATAAAAAGACGTGACATGAAACCTGATTTTTGCGGCTATCATTTGGACATGATTGAACAAAGAAATGTAAATGCTTTGCTTATAGTGAAAGTGAACTTAGCTATCAAGTTTCATGATTGCTTACAGGTACTCCACCCATAATAATGAGCAACTCATTGTATGGTTAAAAAGCCCAGCAGACAGGGTATTTTATTTTACAAGCGTGGAGGAGGAGTTGATTTCTGAACAAATGAGAATTAAATTATATCTAAGCGGTCAGATCAGAACTTGAACCTAACGCTGTGAATAACCAGTCCGGCACATAAGCACTCGATCATGCTGCTAAGGAGCTTATTACGCTCAAACATAAAAGTACGTAAGTACTACCTACACGTTGTCCGCCGTCTTGTGCAGACATTGAACTGCAGTATGTTGTTCAACACAGTTGTTCAACCAGTTGGGGTTTTGAAAACTTTATAATTTTTGGGAGTTTGTAAAGGGGTGGAGACAGGAGAGTTTAACCCAATTATAACCGTGTTTTTTCTATGAGGTGGGCTGGATGTCACTGGATAGGCTGACAAAATACATAACTTGCAGTTTTAAGATGCAGTGACCAACTAGAGACAGTTTGAAAATTATAGCTGTACTTACACATCGACATTGCAGGTGATGCAGCTGCAGTGGATGTGCAACTGGTGTTAACCCTCGCTTTAATCCATGACTTGAAGACACGTACGTTGGCATATACTCCAAACTTGTCTGGTTCTGCACACCCATCACCCCAGCTAGTGACACCTTCTACATACCATTTTCCATTGAATTCACACGAAAGAGGACCCCCACTGTCATCTGTACAGGTATCCTCGCCTCCTTGTACGGGTCCTGCGCACATCATGGAATCGTCAACTTCTCCTGGGTGTGCCTCTCGGCAGCGCTTTTGTGAAACTATAGGCACTTGAACCTGCATTAAAACTTTTGCGTGTTCTCCATCGAAAGCCAGTTTTCCCCATCCAGTGACCCAGCAAGTTTTATCTACAAGGGAATTACTGGAATCTGGCAGACAAACAAGCCCAACTGCTTCCGTTAGGTTGACGGGTCGTGCGAGTTTCAGCAGGGCAATGTCATTGCTCAATTGAAGCGGCTTGTTATAGTTTTCGTGCACAATGATTTTAACTACATCTATGTCTTGCTCTGTTCCAACGGTACCTTCTTCTCTAAAGTGAGCCCCCATTCTAGTCGAAAATTAGCAATAATTTTGTTAGCAATACTTGCACTTACAGTACTAACAAAGCAGCATAATATACATTCAATATTTAAGTTGCTTTTACTATCTCTCCTACTCCTCTTCCTTTCATTTTTTTCTAGTAACTTTTAATGGGAGACGAGGACTAGTTCTTATTGGAGTGATTTTCACATGAGTGCCACGTGAGTGTCGAAAGTAATTATCGTTTGCTTTGGTTTTTGCTTTACTTTGCTTTTCGATTGCTAAGTAAAACTCGCGCCACTCAACCAATGAGAAGGAAAAGAAAATCCAATCGCCAATTGCAATTGCCTGCACGCATTTTGCCATGCTTCGCCTCGGCTACATGTAGTTGCTTCGAAAGCTGATTGGTTCACTGCGTTTTTTGCATCCAATGTCAGACTGGTCAGAGTAATTACCTTAGTTTTGATTTACCACACTCGATTGAAAATGGCTCTACTAGCCGAAAAACTAGCTGTTTTCGCAGATTGCTAATCCGAAACGTGTCCACTCGAACACTCTCCTCTTTGATATTTTCCGACTGAGGTTAGGTCAAAAGGATTCAGGACACATATGTTTGTATAAGCTCTGAATCTTTGCTTTCATTGTTCCTTCATTCATTACTGAACTGTCAGAATGCCAATCTCATAAATTGTTTTATACCATTTTTCCTTATTTTCTTCAGTCTTTGTATGAGAGGTTAGAATTCAGCATCACATCTGGTCAGTTTTCAAAAACCTCATACCTGACAAAAAAGGTGGACAGGCTACTGCCTGAAACACAATGAGTAGCGGTTAAAACCCACAAAGGATCAATCAAACTTCCTCCGCAGAACTGTTCGCCATTTCTGGCTCTTAGCATTGCCTGCCAAGGCCAAGAGTTCACGGGAGCCTCTTCACCGCCCACTATTCCTTGATGCGTATTTGGCCGTGGGCCACAATCACCTGCAGTGAATACATCCAAGAAAATATTGTAAAAGAATAACCTTATAAGCCACGGTCTTGAAACAACAGCAACAACAACAACAACAACAACAACAACAAAATGAAAGAAATGACTAATAGATGGTTACTTAGTAAATGAAACCAGATACATTCGCACTTGTCCCCACGGTTCAAGTTAACTGATCTTACGGCTTATAATGAAGTTTGTGTGGCGATTGTTAGAAGAAGCATAAATAAACTTATATGGAATTTTTTGGCTTGTGCATACGTGTCGAAGTTTCTTTTCTGTTATAGTTCAAGACTGGATGCATTCTTAGCTCAGTTCGATCACAATGACCGTACAGATGTTCTTGATAAATCGGAAAAGGCTATCGAGAACATTTCGATTTAAGCATCACGTGTTGCCTTATCATATTTAATTGGGAGTTAAACGTGAATGCACATGCTACTTTTTTTCGTTGTTTAGCCTTTTATCCTTTTTATTTTCTCGAGATTTCATACAACACCAAAAAAGCCATCATTTGTTTGTAGCGCATAACCCCATAAACCCCAACTTTTGGGTGAAGAAAAGACGAAAAGAGGGGAAGGAGAGAGATTTTTAAGGTAAGGTGAGAAAAAATAAATATTTTAAGGTGATTGAAAATTAAATTTGGAGATTACAAATTAATGGACGGACACCAAAGAGTCTTCCCTCAACCTGATGTTTACCCGCATTATAGTGGACCGTCTGGGCGTTTGTGTATGTCTTATTTTCCCTTTTTAATTTCTTCATAAAATCACTTCTTATTTCATTAACACAAGGTATAACGCCCCCTTAACGACCCTCTTTAGTGGCCACAGAACGGTTGTCACAAATTAAACTGAGCTATGATGGGTCCTTTTGAAGTAGAGCTTAAAACTGCTGTTGGAAGAGTTTGGACATTAATATCATTAATGATAAAATCTTGAATGTTGAATGGATGTTCTCTGGCTAAAAATATTAAAAATTGCAAGCTTTCGACCATTAGTACTGTGGTCTTCAACGGGCAAAAAGATTAATGAAGTAAAAATTCGGAGAATATATGGTGAGACAAAAATGATAAAAATGGAGTGAAATTAGGGATAAAAAGGTGATTAAGAATTTGTGTTAAAAAGTATGCGATATTGTCGTGGAAGTGGAAAATTGCGTCGCTACATCAAAGGTGTCACCGAACCCTTAATACATCTGTGAAGTCACGACCCCCATTAGCTTCACAACCCGATGTTGTCAACAAAATCCCCTGTGGCAACTGTTCTTGGAATTACATCGGCGAAACAGGCAGATCCTTTGCCAATGAGGCAGGGGCACCCAACGACAAGTTTCGGTAGATATCTGTTCGATGGAGGGTAGTTCGCCTAAGGCTTTCGGCGTCGATCAAAGAGTGTACTCGGATTTTCGTAAGTAAAACGTGGCCTAAAAGATTCGTAATGTGGAAATCATAACCCTTGAGATTTGCGGAAAGGTCATTATTGCTGTTTATGGCATTAAAATCGTCAGCTAGAATTTTCGTAAAGAAAAAAGGTTCCCTAGAAAGATCATTTCAGCTAGTATTTTCTCAAAGAAAGATTTTGTTCCCTAAAATTTTCGGGCAATTAACATTTCAGCTAGGGAATCCGAACAGATCAAAGTTTTCTAGCTAACCAAAACATCACTTTAAACAGACTTCAAACACCGTAAGGTAGTTTAAAATGCCTTTCTACAGCTTTTGACTGCTTTGGCTCGTTGGGTGCCCTTGATGAAGAGAAAAGAACATATTAGGAATATGAAGACAGCGGCCATTGCTCCAGAATTGCCAATAATGCTTGCTCTCATAACCACGTTATTGACTTCAAAATGCGTCGATCATTGACTTAGGAAATTTCCCCACCAGGAAATTTCTAGAATCTTGGCACACCTCCATCACGCCTAATGTGGACAATAACTCTTGCCCACTTCCAAGACAAATTGCATACTTTTTAACACAAATTCTTAATCACCTTTTTATCCCTAATTTCACTCCATTGTTATCATTTTTATCTCACCATATATTCTCCGAATTTTTACTTTATTCAAGACCACAGTTCTAGTGGCCAAAGCTTGTAATTTTTAATATTTTTAGCCAGAGAACGTCCATTCAAGTTCTTATCATGCTCATCCTGGCTGCGTTCCTTCAATTTTTAATATCATTAATGCTAATGAAGTGACTTACCCTGCGCAAAAAGATGTAGAAAAAGTAATACGAATAGAGTTGCCGGACCCATGTGGACCATTCCTAATGGGTGTCTTATAGGAAATGTGCTTATTAAAAAAAGTTAAGAGCGGTTGTAAAATGGATGTTCTTGATCACCAGTGAAAAATCCCAGACAAAATCTAATGCACATTTCTTTTATCAAGGCTAAGCTCAAAAATATTATCGTCGTTGTCATGGTTTCAAGCTCAACATGAGACTATTGATGTTGTGATCTTTACAAGCTCAAAAATGTTATTGTCGTTGTTATGGTTGCAAGCTCAAAATATGATTTATGATGTTGTGATGTTTGCAAGCTCAAAAATAATATTATTATGCATGTTTGTTATGTTATAGTTAATTACAAGGTAGAAAAACATTGTTAACCAATGCAATATTATTATATTGGTGCTTTCCTTGTTATATGTGAGAGCCAATAAGCAAGAAATAGAACAGAACAGAGCAGAACAGAATCCTTTATTTAATTTTAGGCACAGGGTAACCCTTTCAAATGCTTAAAGGCAACCTGCTATCAACAGGAGCCCTGAGCACGATTACCTAAATATAGAAAGTAGATATTAAAACAATTATAAATACAATTAAGAATTTGATAATAAAAATAAGCGGAGCACCATACCTATAGAAACCCGTCAACTGCTTTTCTCATGGTAAAAATGGCTAGCGGTATTGCTCGTGGGCGCGTACGCGACGACGACGACGACGACGGAGCCGCCCAATAATTAATAATATCCTAATAATAATCATAATAATCCAACATGGCGGCCATACTCCACCTGGCCCAGCTGACCAGCTACTTTACAGCGTACGTCTTTGATACTGGACATCCATCTTATAGCCAATTGACACCTGTCAAAACAAGGTATCTGCTGACCAGTGTAACGTGACCATATCGCGGGCTCAATTTAAGACCTCATCGAGGTCAGCTGTTTTTTTTGAAGTTGACCGCTGACCAGGTACTAACTTTCGATTGGATCGTAGGCTCAAGCCAAGTGTGGGACACCCAAACCAAATCGAGGCCTTTAAAATTTTTCGCGCGTTTTCTGCGGCTCGTAATTTCACATTCAGTTGGTTTTTTTATTTTGAGCAAAACAACTTCATCTTCTTCGATCGAAGTTTGTCTTTCGCGTAAAAAGCATAAAAATCAAGAACTTGTCAAAAGATACTCCGGAAGGTGAATTTTCAAGTGATCAAAGGAAGGACGAAAGATTTTTCTCAGGAAAAGCTTCAAAGATTGTGCGGTTGAAAACAGTATAAGTCAACGCTTCAAGGGCTATCACCTCACCGCGGCATCTTGCATCTCACCAAAAAAAGTCACATAACAGCTCACCGGTATTAATGGGAGGAATGAGTAGCTCAAACTCTGTGGAAGAAGCTCTTTCTTTGAACAAACCGTTTGCTATTTTTTCGGATGCTTGTTTTTACTTTACTGAAGCTTAAGAGTGAATTTCACTAATTGTCAAACATGCGGCGGCAGAAGTTGAGAAATCTATTTTTCTCTTTTCTCGTCCACAAATAGCCGTTAGGTAGATATGAACTGTGATGTATTTTTTTCCGCTTGAAACGCTTTTAATTCGAGAAAAGAGAGAAAAACGAATTTCTCCCCGACGACCGCCAAATTGATCGAACGCAAAGGCTTGAAAATTAGACATCTAAACTTAATTTGCGTTCGCGTGTAAAGGAGATCCAAAACTTCTCGGTACTTTTCCTTGAAAGACAGAGTATTAAGCTATCAAAAACAGGCTATAACTCGCCTCAAGCGTCATTCGAGAAAAAAAGCACATCTATTGAAAACATCCCTTTGAGATACTTGGTCAAATTGCTTATTTAGGAATTAAATTAGTCGGCATTTTTCGGCATGTGCCATAACTCCAAATTTCCTCACAATTCGTCATTGGAAGCTTTTTACGTTGTTGTAGAACATGTATCAAAATCATCTTGGGTTATTCTTTGAGTGGGTTTAGAGGCGCCGCTGAAATTAACCTGATTTTATCGAAAATATCACCCAAAGTAAACAATGGACTGCTACGTGTTTGTCTGAGGGCAAGCGGTATGAGGCGTTTAAAACCCGTGTATTATCAGTTCTTTGTACTGATAAACAAATTGCTTGCACCCACTTGTGGGTAAAACAATTAAGTCGACGCCCGAGTAACTTTATTTAATCGGAATCAGCTTTTCTGCTTCGAGTTCTCCGCCAGATGTTTGTGACGAGATGTCAATTTCACATCGAATGAAGAAAAAGGAAGTCAATATAAGCTTACTATGCTACACGGCCTCTCAGTATTAAATTTGAAATAACACATCGCTGAAAGAGATCTTTATTGAATCAAAGCATGAAACAATTTTTATGTTAACCTACCGGGTACTGAGGAAATTGGTGGAAGTATCAGGCCATTTCCGCTGAACCGTCTTCATCCTCAAATCACGTCTTGTCTCTTGAAATCACAGCATTTTTTTCTCAAACAAGGAAATACCAACCATTTGAAATTGAGGTTTGATTGAAGAAATCTATTTCAAGACTATACTGGTTAAATGTGGTAAAAAAAAAAGGTACTTTGAGAAATAGTAATTTTCACTTTTTTATTGTATTCAGTTGCAATTCACGCTTTCTTTTCATGAATCATTCCCGTGGACTTTCAGTACTGTGTTTTTATTTTATTGGCCTCTTAGCGAAAACGTAGACTCCTAAATAAATGAAACTTAAAGAAACCCACGCGATAGAGAATAAAATTTAGAACATTTCTTGGAGAAATCGGCACTTGCTAAATTGGAAATGAAGGAATGAAAGTAGTGGAACGGAACTACCCGAACAGCCGGAACAAAACCAGCGGGACAACCAAAACCACTAGGACGAAACTAACGGAACAATCGTAGAATTGTTGATATAACAGAGAGAATTTTAGCCTTACCTTTTCCTCCTCCATGGCCAGTTCTCATTTAGCAGCGTGGGAAACGGCGGGAAATACAAATCATGTGGGCAACGAGAACGGTGTAGGGAGGGGAGGGAGGAGCGATTTTTGTACAAGGTATGAAAGAGAAGTACAAATTATACCAATTGAATGTCAGTATGCAAGCTATAGTAATTCTTTGAGAAGGAAACATTGACATTTACACCGCAATGGAAACTATATACTAAGCTGCGAGCAGGCAACGTTCGTTAGACCTGCAGGGATTTAGCGTACTCTCTTCACGCGTGCCAAATGCGCAGCTTAAAATAATTAGAACCCAACAATGTTTCCTCTTTGTCAAGAGTTTGATTTCGTTTCGTGGTTCGGTTCGTTCCGTTCAGGTGTTTCGGTTGTTCCAGTGGTTCCGTTCCGGTGGAAGAAATCAGATTTAAATTTGTCATAACAAGTGGCATCGCATATAAACCATGCTCAGTCTTGTCTTACTTCGTACAGGAGCAATGCCTTGAAAAAGCAACCAAAAGATCGACATATGGCTTCTTCCGTCTCACCTTTACATGGCTTGTGTCAATTTCAAAATAACTGCAAATTTCTTTCAGCATTTGAATGGGAAAAGAAGAGAGCTTCGAGGAACTGATGAGTTCACATATGTTATAACAGTCATAGACTATTGGATGCTCCAACGACACTTCACGCATAACTGCCGTGGTGAGCTCTTGAAGTACACTCTCCCTTTCTGCGCAATCTGCCGCTTCTTCGTCACTACCACTTGTTACATCTGGTAAGCGCCTCTTCAATGCTAGTCGACTAAAAAAGCTTGCTACCTGCTGGGAAGTTAGAAACTTTGCACTTGTGAACAAACGATTTCCCTCAGTGTCCCTGGCTCTCATCATAGCTCTTGCAACAGAGTCCGGATCTGCTTTTTGTCCCGAGGTTTCACCAAGATCGAATTTCTTTGTTAAGTAATCTTTCTGATTAGCGGTGAATCTAGTTTTTTTAACTTGTGATGACCTCAATGCCCACCCCATGGGGCGGACCAGGTTTTTCACTGATCGCACTTTAGATACTTCTGTCGGAATATTTGGAACACTACTGAACTGCACATCCAGTCTCTTGGAATAACCAACGATGGCTCTGTCAAGGAGACCCTCGTTCTCAATAGCAAGGTGATGTCTTCCACAGTCTAGGTGCCTTTGAAGCGATGGGAAACGTTGATAATGTTTAATGCAGTCTTCTTCGGGACAGGAAAAGAGGCTGGCTTTTGATTCATCAGAGGAGGACTTGTCAGAGCTTGGTGAATTGCTGGGTCCACTGGTACTGGCTTGTTTTGGAGGGATCTTCTTGGATGCAATTGGTTTAAACTTAGCATTTTCTCCACAAGTGCCGCGGTCAACGGCTGACAGCCTTGGAACTGCCATATTTTGTTGGACGTCAAGTTTTTCCCACTGAATCATCTTTCCAGGACCAATGTTATAGGCTTTCCAAACGCGCAACCCATCGTCAACATACTCTATGTTTGAAATAGTGCTCACACCTTCCAACCGGATAGCGGGAAATGCAGAAGCCTCAGGGGTCCTGGAACGGTAACGTTAACAGATGGTAATCCACCCGATGAAAGGATGGCATCCATCATTTCCTCTGCACTTTCAATATTGTTCCCTGAATTGAGATAGATCTTCATCTGTGACTTGATGGTCGCGGCTTTCCTGTCACACGCGCCTTTACCTGCTTGTGAATTACAGAAATCCATCCGCCTGACTGAAATACCAACTGTTGGCTCATTAGTTTTGTTCCAACAATTGTTGTACCACAGTGGTAACAACCGGCGTTGTCTTGCCAGTAGTAAACGTTTTCAAGTTGAGGCTGGGCTTCTTTCAGCTGTCGCACCACATCTGAAATAACGGAAAGCACCGTACAGCTATCCTGACTGCAGCTGCAGAACACATGAACAAACGTCATCATCTGAAGTTTGCGGTCATCTTCTCTTTTAATGGCTACAGTTAGGTGCCAGGAAATCCCACTTGAGACATGAGCCTGTAAAGGGAAACAAACACAATGACCTTTTGCAGCTAACGGTCACATGGTACAAATTCTACCATGGCGATGACAGCAAGCTGCGCACAGGAAAATCGAAGGTAAGCGCTTTCAATTAGTCATGTACGACTTTTGTTTGTTTCGAATGGCCCGGTACGTGACTTACTCTTCAGAGTAATTTCTGTTTTTCAAGACTCTGCCCAGTTCTCCTCATTCTTCACGTTCGAATAAGCATAGCGATATTCACTTCACAGAAGGTTAAATGTTGAATTTAATGTCGTAGGTGGCTGTTACTTCGTGCGTTATTAAAAAAGGAATAGGGAACGTTAGTATGCATACCTTATAATCACTGTTTAGGTAGCGCTTGCATTTCTTTAGTTGTCCTCTCCGTTCTTTCGCCCATGACATCCCCATATCGATCTCTCCCAAACGGTCAGCGACACCTTTGAGGTTATCGAATGCTTGGGCACCTGCCGAGCTAATGTAATCTATCCCCTGTAACGATTTTCGTGTGGAAGCAGGGCATACTTGAAGAATACGTAGAAGAGTACTACAACTCATGGGAGTGAGCTCTGCCTCTTCTGAATAAGCCAAGTATTGCTGAACAATACGCTCCGGTATCATGTTGCGTACGACATTCGGTATTTTGATCACCTCCTCAGATGAAAGTGTGACCACTTTTTCTCCAAATGGGAGGTCTTGGATGATATGAGGACTGGTGATAAACTCCAGAAAATGTGCGAGCTTATCTTGTGGAACCACCATTCTTGTTCGTACACTTGGCGATGGAACTGGTGCACCTCTTCCATGGAGAAGAATATGCTGTCTAGCCATCATATAGCGGTATCTGGTTAAACCTGGTATCCACTCTTGAATTTTCGCAAAACTGGTTTTGTCAGCCATGATAGAAAGTATCTGCCGGCGTGTGTCCCATTGGTCTGCATTCTTATAGCAAGTTGCCAGGGCATCCAAGAGTGTCTCATCTGTGGTTCCAGTACCACCCTCAGTATCTGCTGAAAATAACCGTTGCGTGACTTGCAATTTGGAGAGAGCGTGCCATAGCTGCTCTGGATCTTCTGGTGCTATTTCACTAAGAACGACTGAGACGGCTTGTCTTGCTTTTCGAACATGCTGCCGTTTTGTTCGGTCACCAGTTTCGTTCCAAGATGTTCGCAATGCATACCTGATTGGACTAATCTCTCTACTTTCCAAAAAGGTATTTAGATGATCTAAGGAGCTCGGGGCATCTGCAATGTGGAGATATTTTCCGTCATATTCCACGTATCATCATACGACGTGTCTAACTGTACAGGTGAAGAGTATTTTCCTGGCGTCTTTCTTCAAGTGCAGGCCACTTGAGAATATCCATTGTTATGGTTATATGGTAGAAAAATATTATTAACTAAGGCTCAAGGCGAATATATTATTAACTAAGACAATATTACAATACAATGTTTCTCTTTGTGAAAGTCAATAAGCACGAAACAGTCTTGGTGTCAGCCAATACATCGGTAGTTAATTACAACAACCGGAGCTGTTTCAGAAAAACAAGCTACGCACGAGGCCTGGAATCATATCCATTGGACACTTGTGTTTCATAAAAGGCTGCTTATGAGTTGTTATTCCGGTGTAGGCATTTTCAGATTGTGCTCCTTGAAGTAGCATATTATGCCACTGGCAGTGTTCGTATTTTTCTAAAATTATGCCAAAAATTATGCTCGCCTGGTTGTTTTTTGCAAAATATGCCAATATTTGCACAAAGCGTAGAAATTATGCTAGCTATTTGTTTCTTTAATTTTTACGCGAATACCACAATAATTATGCAACATTTTAGTCAAATATGCGAAAAAAGTAAGCGGGATTCACCGGTAGTCAAACAACAAATTGATTTAGTTAGAACCAGAAACTCAAACTGTGCACTTCGTTTAATATTGCTATCCTCTCTGACTTGCAACAGACAACGGTCACGGCGCGGTACTAATGTTGATTCAAAAGCAGAATCTATGTTATAGGGTGAACCATGCCCCGCGTTACTCGGTGCTATTGCAATGATATATGAATGTGGGAAGTAACTAAAAAAACAGAACATAACTATAAAACCACAACATTTAACAGTCAGTACAAATGCAATCAATGTTTCTTTGTTGTGAACCCAAGCTAGCAAAGCGCATGAAATCCTTATTCGAACAATATTAGGAAAAAGGAAAATAAGGTGCTTGTATGTTGACTGATGTATGCTATTTTATGCTCTAAAGCAAGTCAAAAAATGCTAATGCCGACAGTGCTATTTTAGGGAAAATCGTGAAAATTGTGCTCGTAAAAAGCAATTTTGCCGAAAATTGTGCTCAAAGCCTATTCCGGCGCCGCTGCGGGGAGAATGGACAGGTTGTGAATTTTTCTCTAACGTCTGTTTGAACGACAATAATACTGTCACTTTTGACGCTAACTTTTTGCAAGCAATTTTTTTTTTCAATTAAAAACTTTCGCACGAATTGAGTCAGATTGTACATTGAGCCTCAAATTTAATTCCCTAAGGAACATTAAATATAAAATCTGCAAACAAAAAATAGACATAAAATAGAAACTCCGTTTTAAAGAATCTACTGTCATATTACCACAGATCAAACTAAGTTTAAGGAATAGGACGCTTAAAAGCAATGAAAAGTTGTTGTAAAAAAAATCTGAATTCCTGAAAGCCTTAAGGCAATTGAAAGCGAAACATTCTTTTTGAAAGCTGTGCTAAAACGTTCGTGACAATACTGTGGGGTAATATTATAACATTTGGGGATGTTCCCGACTTCTGAGCCCCAAAACTTCTCTTCAAGCATTTTGAAAATGCATTGTGAATAAATGTGCTTATAAAATGAACTTCCGTTACTTTACTGTGGAACGATATTAGGATGGTCCCGACTTCTGAGCCCCAAATTGTGGAGATGTACTTCTCTTTTAATCGATTTTGGGAATAGGAATGATTTCTTTTGGGAGTTTTATAACTTAGTGATTTACAAAGTAAATAATTTTAGAGACAGAAGATGTAGAAATTTGCACAGATTCTTGTTGGCAGATTGGAAAGTGGAATCTAAAGCTTAAATTAATGATACTTAATGAGACAATGAATTTGTGAGTGGGAGAGTTAGTGAAAACGAGACTGGAAGGGTGGATCACTGGAGGAGTGGATCGGTGGATTAACTAATCATTGGATGACATAGTGCATGAACGGATGATTGAATGACAGAACTAGTTAATTAACAGAAGGTGAATCACTTCCGGGAAGAGTAGAATAGTGGGCTGGAGACTGGCCCGACACAGTGGAAGAGCAGCCTTTTTCGCAGAAGTTAACCGAATTCCTTGTTCTGTGTACCAGAATTTGAGTGCGCGCTACGACTGAGTACACATTTTTTAGTACGCGCTACGGTTTATTTGAATACGCGCTACGACGGGCCAATTATAGCGCGTTCTCAAATTCTGGTACACAGAGCAACTAACAGAACAAGGAATTCGTAGTTGCTTCCGAGGTTAGTTTACGTCTGCGACGCAGGCAGGCTAGTGAGAGTGGATCAAAAGAGAAGTGGATCTACAGACAAATAAATCGATGAACGGATCCGTTAGAAACACAATGGGTGGATAAAGGGCTGGAATAATGAATGACTGAAACAGTCAATGTGTGAATAGGCTAGTTTCGAATTGTGGGAGAACAAAAGAACAGAGTCGAGGTTGAGGGGAATAATTTACATTTTCTTTTGTCAAAAACAAAGGAAAATGCAAATTATTCCCCTCAACCTCGATTCTGTTCTTTTGTTCTCCCACAATTCGAAACTAGCCTATTGCAATGATTAAAATTTGAAAGAGCGTTCAGGATCATGATTCCACCAAACCATCCAGTTATATAGACAAATAGCAATAGCGTGACGATGGAACAATAAGAAACGAGTGATTTTATTGTTTTCCGGCCAGTAGTTGAGAAACAAATGAAATGTATATATTTTAATTTAATTTTATTATATATTCACACACACAAAAACATACATCTTACTTACAAGGATGACTACGTATTTACACTACACAGTATATATTACTTTCTATCTTCAAAGAAAAATTCAACGGTTTAAGTGTTATGACAGTCGGTTGCAAAGTTATTGTGAGAAGGCAGCGAAATAATTAACGCGAGGATCTTGACGCGCTAAATTCAGTGCAGAAAGTTTGGAAAGTAAATAAAAACAAAACCGAAGACAAATGCTAAAATTTCTACTCGCGTTTGACAAAAAAAAAAAAAAAAAAAGAATCAAGAAACTTTGCTTTTTATTAAATAGGCTGCGTACTTCGTAGATTAAAATAATCTAATAAAAGAGTACTAGGACATTCAAGAGAAACAATCTAACGCTCGCCATGTTTCAGTCTTTACGAATTTGGTTCAGTTCGTTGAGTGTTTATTGCAGTTTGTCTGTTAACTGGAGGATAGAATTTCTCAGTCTTTCTGAAGAACTCCTCAACTCTAAATCATTTCCCTTCAGAATCAAAAAGTATTGTGTATGATTCCTGCAAGGCTTAAAATGATCTTGTGAAAATATTTCTGTAAGAGAATGCAATTGTTACACGTAATCTTGTTATCATCTCACCAAAGTCAACAGTCCTTATTTGAAAATCATCACTCCAAAAAGGCACAAGAGCTTGTAATGGAAATACAAATGCGTTCAAATATTTAAATTGACTTCTATTTATAAACGAACCCTTAAGAATAGACGGTCTAAGCAGAGAATACAAAAACATCATTTATTTTCAATCCAGCAGCTAAATTGGACTTTTTGCTTTTATGAGATGTTGTTTTACTAGTAAGCGACAGCTTAAAATGTTTGTGTTTGAATGCTGTAATAACTTTGGTTAAAGCTTTCTATTTAACAATAACTCCAAATAAATCCTAAATGGTGGTTCCTAGAGTGATTCACTTCATGTCATAGCCTTACACTTTCGGAGTTTCGAAGTGAGGGGAAGTCCCAGAAGGCTTCACTAAATCTAGAATTAGTTTCCAAAATAAATGAAAATTATTTCCAGGATTAGGATCGACGATATCTGCAACTGCAGAAACTGGAACACTCAGGTCGTCCGACTCAAACTCTTTTAAGCTTTTGCTGTGTCGTTGCCGGAAATTGAACCCATTACCAACTGGCTCACGGTCGCCTTGATTCTCAGAAAACCGCTTGTTTTTATGGAGAACTTGCTGTCGTCATCGTTGCAGACGCCATAGCAGGCGAAGGTGAAGACCTTTGAGACACTGAAATAAAAAGACGCGACATGAAGCCTGATTTTTGTTGCTATCATTTGGACATGATTGAACAAAGAAATGTAAATGCTTTGTTTACAGTGAAAGTGAACTTAGCAATCGAATTTCCTGATTGCTTACACGTACTCCACCCATAATCATGAGCAACTAATTATTGTGTGGTTAAAAAGCCCAGCACACAGGCTATTTTATTTTACAAGCGTGGAGGAAGAGTTGATTTCTGGACAACTGAGAATTAAATTATATCCAAGCGGTCAGAGCCCAGTTGCTCGAAGCCGCGTTAGCGCTAACCCGGGTTAAATACCATGACAACCTATAGGTTTTAATACATCTTAACCACTGGTTAGCCCTAACTATACTTCGAGCAACTCAGGGCAGATCAGAACTTGAACCTAACCCTGTGGTTAACCAGTCCGGCACATAAGCACTCGATCATGCTGCTAAGGAGCTTATTACGCTTAAACATAAAAGTACGTAAGTACTACCTACATGTTGTCCGCCGTCTTGGGCAGATATTAGAGAGCTTTAGCAACGACGACGGCGACGGCAACGAAAACGTCACTTCAAAATAGAACTGCCCGTTTTTGTAACGCTTTCGCTATTATTCCAATTTGTTTAACTTGGAAAGGACTGGCGAACTATTCAGGGACTAAATTGTTATGAACGCCATTAAAGTAAGGAAAAAGAAAAAAAACTTTACAGTCACACGCTCCCGTTCTCGCCAAAACCTAAAATTTGGTCATTTCACGTTGTTGTTTTGCAGAGGACGGGAAAGAAATGTACCAAAATGTAAAACGCACGTGCAGAGCCATTGTTTTTGCTCATTAAGCCTATTGTTTTGTGGCGTTCCCGTTGCCGTTGCCGTAGTCGTTGCTAAAGCTCCCTATTGAACTGCAGTATGTTGTTCAACACAGTTAATTTTTTGTACCAGTTGCGGTTTTGAAAATATTGTACAACGTTATAATTTTTGGGAGTTTGTAAAGGGGTGGAGACAGGAGAGTTTAACCCAATTATAACCGTATTTTTTTTAGGTGGGCTGGATGAGACTGGATAAGCTAACAAAATACAAAAATTGCAAAGCAGTTTTGAGATGCAGTGACCAACTAGAGACAGTTTGAAAATTATAACTGTACTTACACATCGATATTGCAGGTGATGCAGTTGCAGTGGATATGCAACTGGAGTTAACCCTCGCGTTAATCCATGACTTGAAGACACGTACATTGGCATATACTCCAAACTCGCCTGGCTCTGCGCACCCATCACCCCAGCTAGTGACGCCTTCTACATACCATTTGCCATTGAACTCACAGGAAAGAGGACCCCCACTGTCACCTCGACAGGCATCCATGCCTCCTTGTTCCGGTCCTGCGCACATCATGGAATCGTCAACTTTTTCTGGGTGTGCCTCTCGACAGCGGTTTTGTGAAACTATAGGCACTTCAACCTGCATTAAAACTTCTGGGTTTTGTCCAAAGTAAGCCAGTTCTCCCCATCCAGTGACCCAGCAAGTTTTATTTACAAGAGAATTACTGGAATCAGGCAGACAAACAGGCCCAACTGCTTCCGTTAGGTTGACGGGTCGTGCGAGCTTCAGCAGGGCAATGTCATTGCTATATTCAAGCGGCCTGTCAAACTTTTCGTGCACAATGATTTTTACCACATCTATGTCTTGTTCTGTTCCAACGGTACCTTCCTCTTTAAAGTGAGCCCCCATTCTAGTAGAAAATTAGCAATTATTTTGTTAGCAATAAATACACTTACAGTACTAACAAAGAAAAATATACTTTCAATATTTAAGTTGCTATTACAATCTCTCCTACAAGTTTTCCTTTCATTTTCTTCCAGTAACTTTTAAGGGAGTCGAGGACTAGTTCTTATTGGAGTGATTTTCACGTGTGTGTCGCAAGTAATTATCGCTTGCTTTGGTTTTTGCTTTACTTTGCATTTCGATTAATTAGTTAGTAGAACTCGCGCCACTCTCTCAACCAATGAGAAGGAAAAGAAAACCCAATCGCGAGTTGCCTGCACGCATTTTCCCGTGCTTGGCCTCGGCTACACGTAGTTGCTTCGAAAGCTGACTGGCTCACTGCGTTTTTGCTTCCAATGTCCGACTTGTCAGAGTAATTACCTTAGTTTTGATTTACCACACTCGATTGAAAATTGCTGTGCTAGGCGTAACCCATCCTCGGAGACCCAGGGGCAGAGAGTCGGGTTGGGACGAAGATTCAGGACGAGCGAAAGTTTACAAGACAGTCGGGAGAGCCCCTGGGAACATTTCCTTATCGGACTCGTTCCAGAAGCTATTGAAATCCAGTTTCCTGATTGGGCGGAAATTTTCTGGCAAGGAATATTTTTCTGCCCAATCGGCGATCAGCTTATATATCGCACTCCTTTCGTGACTTCTTATACCGAGGGTCAAACGTCCAATTTCCTGTCAGCCATAGTTACGATCGCTGTATCGACACTTCGAGAAAAGTTATGATGGAAAGGGGCCCTCAAAATCCAGATATCGACAAATTCAACTTCTACTCAAGCAAAAATCACTTGTAAGGAACCAGAAAAATCAAGGTGAAGACCGATCGCAGGTATCGTAAACTTCACGCGAAGAGTTGTTGCAGATTGTTGACAACTCGGCCACAATTGTTGTTGTTTGGTATGAGCTTTTGTTTTTCTCTGGTGTACTCACAGGCAGTGGACCGCCACAGGCAGTGGACCGCCAGGCAAGTTTACCGATCGCGCGAGTGAAACGCAGCCGTTGAATTTTGTTTTGCTCACGAAATCGAACCTTCCACTGCTTACAATCTACTCGAAGTCGCGTCTCAGGTGAGCTCAGCTCAGTTTCGAGAGACCTTGAAATGGCCTGAGAAAATCCAGTTTAAAATAATTTACCTGTAGTCGTGGTTGTCTCTCCATCCGCTTATACTATGGCAATCATGAAAGACCAGGTTAAGTGGTTATTAGGTCATTGGGCTTGAAGGCTGCTTTTGTGTGGAAAAGTACGGAGGCCGAAATCACAAACCAATTTATCAAATCAAAATCAGTTTCCCAATACTCTGAGATTCTCTTGCATACAGATGCCGTTTTGACGTTGATGTGAGTTCAGATTATGCTTTTGAAATAGGTGATTACCTTGGTTATAGAGTAAGACTCGAATAGAAACTACTCCAGTGTTTTGGGGGTAAAGGAATGGAGAATGGCATGTATTATGTTAAGATGAAAACAGATTTTTACAAACATAGCATATAGACACTTAATGTTTTCCTTACTATTGGTAGAGTTAGCATAATTTTTTGAGACCTTAGCAGATTTGTGGCAGATGTTTTGCATGGTAATTGGGGTACAATATTGACCTGATACCTTTTGTAGCATTACAGGGCTTTCATAGCTCCTAAGAATTAGTGCAGTGTGATATGGTATTGCTGAATATCTTGTGCAGTGCACTTGCTGTGATTAGCCTATTACAGGTGTTTCAGTGAATGATGATGGTAAACTGACTTGTGGTTCAGGAAATTGTTTGTGTTTTGAGAAACTGTTTCATGTTAAGGGAAACTGATTTTTGTTCTGGTAAATTGATTTGTGATTGACCCTTTTGGGCCGCTGTAGAAAAGCAAAGTGAAAGACCAACAGATAACAGATGGACAATTAAATTTTAAGAACAATTTTAAATTTTTTGTACCCCCCTCTGAAACTGAGGGTGTAATTTCATCTTGGGTATACTCATTGGAAATTTAATTTAGTACAAGGTAGACTTCTCCTGAAGTGCTGGCAGCTGGCTAAAAAGTGGCTTCTTTAAATTTTGAGCCACCTGTTTTTCAATGAAAAGTTTCCAACGTTTTTTGAAGGCTGTTTGAATTCTCATAAAAAAGCCACCTTCTGTTAGATTCCAGTCAGCTACTCTAAAACCTAATAAAAACTCTGAGGCCATAAGGTTTGTGACAAATAATCACTACAATATCCAACAGATTGCATTGAAAACTTGAATTTAAAATTACATCTCACTATCTAAACAAAAACTAAATGAAATAACAATCCCTTCTAGTTTTGTTTTATTGTTTGTTTTTTTTTTTTGTTTCCACTTTATCTAAAGGGGATATCTTACTGAGTGACCATCAGATGTTAACATATTTTGTAACTGTATTCAGGTTATGGGTATGGTTTGTGTGTAGTGTTCTTTAGTTTGAAACTTTCCTGAAAATAATTTAACTACCGCTATACTTAGCAATACCATTGTATCAGCCTGTTTGACTCAGTGAACTGCATAGTTGAGAATGATTTGTCAATAGGTGGTTATCAAGGGTCGTTTGGCACAAGACACATTTACACTATGCGAGGAACTGAAAACATGGTTCCTTAATTAACTGGAAGCACTCTCTCATGTTTTAAAAATTGTCAAGGAAGAGGGCGGTGATAGGAAGAACCCATTCCAAAATTGGTGTGATCTCACAGGAGAAATCATGTCTTTTCCTGGTGTACTACTGGCTTAGCAATCACAGCAACTACAACAGTATCATGCAAAAATGGAATTTAATAATTGTTAAATTATGGATACACTTGAGCGTTTATAAAAACAAGAGTGCGTACAAGACACTAAACATCCTGCATCAACTTGTAAACAACTTTATCTGAAACTTTGCTACCTAAAAGTTGCAGCACAGTCAACATAATGTAAATGTTTCCAGCAAGGCCTACTGTAAATCATGTTTTTAAAACTTTTAAAAACTAAATTTTTTCTGAGCTCAGCACCACTGTGGTAAAAGAGTTCATGGAAAGCTTGTGCAAATAACCATATATCTTACATGTGCACACAATTAGCAATTAGCAATTATCACAACTGCAAGGCAATCTGCAATATTTTTATGCACACCTTGGGAAGAAAAGCATATTGGCCAACAGATACCAGTCAAATATATGAAAACCAAAACATTGCAATGTATCACAGTGGAACTGTACACTTTCTCTCAGGCCTTTTTGTGGTCTCTCTCGAAATCGAGCTGAGACGGTCGATTGCAAGGTTCGATAACTTAAACCGCCGAGCTGTGTGCTTCTCGCCCGATCGGCAAACCTGTCCGGCCCGTGCAACAGAAATTTCATCGCCCCGAAGAGTTTCAGGAGCGGCCCACTGCCCGTAAGTAAACCAGAGAAAAAAGCCCAAACCAAACAACAATGATCCTAACCACAGAAAGAGACCGAGTTACATGCTGTTCTTCGCGTGAAGTTTACGATGCCTGCGGTCGATCTTCATTTTGATTTTTCTTGTTCCTTGCAAGTGATTGTTGCTTGTTGTTTGTGGGTCCCTTGCCACCAAAATGTTCCTCGTACATAGGATAAATTTGTCGAACGAACGAGACAAGTGGAACCACAAAAAATATGGTCGACAGCAGATTGACCGCTTACTTGTTGGTGTAAGGAGTCACGAAAGGAGTGCGATATATAAGCTGATCGCCGATTGGGCAGAAAAAAAATTCCCTGCTAGAAAATTTCCGCCCAATCACGAAGCTGGATTTCAATAGCTTCTGGAACGAGTCCGATAAAGAAATGTTCCCAGGGGCTCTCCCGACTGTCTTGTAAACTTAAGCTCGTCCCGAATCTTTGTCCCGTCCCGACTATCTGCCCCTGGGTCTCCGAGGATGGGCGTAACCAACCAGAGGGAGACCTCGAGTAATTCCCTGGGGTGGTATTTGCATTTAATATTTAAATCTTAATTTCATGCAGGATAGTAGGGGAGCAGGGTTGGCGCAGTGGTGAGAACACTCGCCTTCCACCAATGTGGCCCGGAATCGGTGTCATAATTATGTAGACTCCGTTATTATTATTATTATTATTATTATTATTATTATTATTATGCAGCAGTTACAGCTTTTATATGATATATACAGTTAAAATAGTAAAATAGTATGACGCGGCGCTTGTGCGTAGCCCGTTAACTATAGTGAAAACTTAATACAAAGTTGTAAATTTAAAATTTAAAATATATATATATATATATATATATATATATATATATATATATATATATATATTTAAAATATATATTTAAAATTTAAAATATATTTATTCCGATACAATGTCGAGTTCCGAGTTTGCGGGAGCTCTGCGTGGCGTCGAACTAGTTTGCCGGAGATGATATGGCATGAACGTAACAAATATTTACTCATGATTGGCATTTTTGGCCACTCCTGTAAAGTGGCGGTTTTAATCAAAATCAAATAAAAGTGTACAAGTTGACACTGTAAATAGTGAATAAAATATCATGTTCAGCAAAGGTGGGGCGAAAAAGGCGCCCACTACAAGATAGCTATACTATGCAGAACATAAATGTTAATCCAAGAGGATGGAGGGAGAGGAGGGCGGGAAAGTTCCAACAGGGATAATGGCCGTAATGGTGCATGAAAGCAAGAGGGAATAGTTGTAAGCGTATCTTCTGTTTTATATCCACGGGCAACTACGCCCTTCAACGTAATTGGGTATAAAACCGTAATTTGTGCCACGTGATAAACCACCATCAGATTAACAGATATGTGCAGATTAAGAGTATAATAGGGCATTCTATCGACATAAATAACATCATGCCCTAACATGATGTTTGGTTATATATATATATATATATATATATATATATATATATATATATATATATATATGTATGTATGTATGTATGTATGTATGTATGTATGTATGTATGTATGTATATATATATATACTTGTTTCCTGGGTATAATGTATTTCGTAGAGCGCTCAACTCATTTGATTGAGGAGCATTGACTATAACTTCACAGGAGTTCAGGCTTCAGGAATAATCATCGTTTTATTGCGACAGTGCTGTTTCGTATGGTTCAAGATTATATGACCACACTCATCAGGTAGCCTGCGTCGCAGACGTTAACAAACCCCGGATAGTACCGTCTGCGAAGCAGCGCCAAATTCCTTGTTCTGTACCAGAATTTGAGTACGCGTTATGGTACAGAACAAGGAATTTGGCGCTGCTTCGCAGACGGTACTAACCGGGGTTTGTTAACGTCTGCGACGCAGGCTATCATCAGGCAACTTCAACGATTTTAATAATCGTTGAAGTTGCCTGATGAGTAGGGTCATATAATTTTGAACCATACGGAACAGCACTGTCGCAATAAAACGATGATTATTCCTGAAGCCTGAACTCCTTTGAAGTTATATATATATATATATATATATATATATATATATATATATATATATATATATATATATATATACATAATCACTGATGGGCTCCTGTTACATGGTACGAGGGACGTAATAACTGGTCTTAGTGTGATAAAACACTTGAACCTCCCTCAAGAAATGTCACCGCAAGTGTTCGTAGAACCATAAAGCCGAAAAATAAGCTGTTTTCGCAGATGGCTAATCCGAAAATTGTCCACTCGAACACTCTACTCTTTGATATTTTCCTTCGATATTTTAGGTCAAAAGGATTCAGGATACATATGTGTATATAAGCACTGAATCTTTGCTTTCACTGTACCGTCATTCATTAGAGAACTGTCACAGTGCGAATCTCATAAATTGTTTTATACCATTTTTCCTTATTTTCTTCAGTCTTTGTATGAAAGGTTAGAATTCACCATCACATCTGGTCATTTCTCATAAACCTCATACCTGACAAAAAAGGTGGACTTGTTTCTGCCTGAAACACAATGAGCAGCGGTTAAAACCCACAAAGGATCAATCAAAGTTCCTCCACAGAAGTGATCGCCATCTCTCTTTCTTAACATTGCCAGCCAGGGCCAAGCGTTCACGGGAGCCTCTTCACCGCCCACTATTCCTTGATGCGTATTTGGCCGTGGGCCACAGTCACCTGCAGTGAATACATCCAAGAAAATATTGTAATAGAATAACCTTATAAGCCACGATCTTAAAAAAAAAACAACAACAAAAAACAATGAAAGAAAGGACTAATAGATGATTACTTAATAAATGAAGCCAGATACATTTGCACTCGTTCTCCACGCTTCAAGTTAGCTGATTTACGGTTTATAATGAAGTTTACGTGGCGATTGTGAGAAGAAGCATAAATAAACTTATATGGAAATGTTTTGGATTGTGCATACGCGTCCAAGTTTCTTTTATGCTCTAGTTTAGGACATGATGTATTCTTAGCTCAGTTCGATCACATTGACCGTACAGTTGTTCCTAATAAATCGGAAAAGGCTGTCGAGAATATTTCGGTTTAAGCATCACATGTTGCCTTATAAATATTTAATTGGGAGTTAAGCCCGAATGCACTTGCCACGTTGTTTCACTGTTTGGCCTTTTATTCTTTACCCCATAAATCCGAAATTTTGGGTGAAGAAAAGAAGAAAAGAAGAAAAGAGGGGAAGGAGAGAGATTTTAAGGAAAGGTAAGAAAAAATGAAGATTATAAGGTGAATTTGGAGATTAAAAATCGATGGACGAACACCAAACAGTCTTCCTTCAACCTGACGTGCTCCCGCATTATAGTGGACCGTCTGTGTGTTTGTTTTGTGTGTCTTATTTCCCTTTTTAATTTCGTCATAAAATCACTTCTTATTTCATTAACACCAGGTATAACCCCCCCCCCCCCCCCCCCCCACTTAACGATCCTCTTTAGTGGTCACAGAACGGTTGTCACAAATTAAGCTGAGCTATGATGAGTCCTTTTGAAGTAGAGCTTAAAACTGCTGTTGGAAGAATTTGAACATTAATATCATTAATGCTAATGAAATGACTTACCCTGCGCAAAAAGATGTAGAAGAAGTAATACCAATAGAGTTGCACCCATTTGGACCATTCCTGATGGGTGTCTAACAGGAAGTATGCTTATTGAAAAAATTTGAGAGCGGTTGTAAAATGGGTGTTCTTGATCACCAGTGAAAAATACCAGACAAAATCTAATGCACATTTTTTTTATCAAGGCTAAGCTCAAAAAATGTTAATATCGTTGTCATGGTTTCAAGCTCAGTATGAGATTATTGACGTTGTGATGTTTACAAGCTCAAAACTATTATTGTCGTTGTCATGGTTTGAAGGTCAATATGAGATCATTGGTGTTGTGATGTTTTCAAGATCAAAACTATTATTGTCGTTGTTATGGTTGCAAGCGCAAAATATGATTTATTGATGTTGTGATGTTTGCAAGCTCAAAAATAATATTATTATGCATGTTTGTTATGTTATAGTTAATTATAAGGTAGAAAAATATTGTTAACCAATGCAATATTATTATATTGGTGTTTTCCTTGTTATATGTGAGAGCCAATAAGCGACGAAATAGAACAGAACAGAAAAGAATCCTTTATTTAATTTTAGGCTCAGGGTAACCCTTTCAGATACTTAAAAGCAACCTGCTATCAACAGGAGCCCTGAGAACGATTACCTAAATATAGAAAGTAGATACTAAAACAATTATAAATACAATAATTATTAAGAATTTGATGAAAAATACTAATATAGGCAAACACTAATATCAACGATAAAGTTAATTTTAAAAGGTAGTTAAAAATATTGATATTAAGAACATAATTTAAAGACTAAAAACATCATGAGGAAAATTTGTTTAAAACAATACATCCATGGTAATAAAAAGATCTCTGCAATTTCCGTTCTGACAGCAGATATTAAGTGAAGCAAACTACGTTGTCTTGTTAAGCGCGTATCAAACTTGTTGTTGAAAGTAAAAAAAAAATTTCTTTCAAACATTATACAACTAACCAACAAAATACATGTATATATAATTAAACTAGAAGAGGAACGAAAAAACAAAAACAATAAATACAGATACATCATAAGCTATGCTAACAAACACTAATATACACAAATTAGCTACATTGACTTATGCTTAATTTAATTTTGCCTTTTTAAGTTATATCTCCTGGAATAGCTGAAATAAAATTGCTTGAAGTAACCTAGCAGCACTATTGTTGGCGGTCCTTTGCTGATTACTTTTACTTTACCGTATTTTTGGACCGTAGGTCTTTATAGATCCGATATGCTGTGTATTTTTTCAGCATGGTTTTGTCCATGCATTTATTGTTCAGATTGGTTTTGGCCAATCTACAATTCGCTTTGCGAGACACCATCCTGACATTTGGATTCCTTGTTTTCCGGGACACGTGGACTGGCAACCCCTGTTTCGGGAGACAAGAGGGTCCAAGGTACGGAACTTGATATCGTGAACGGGTCATTGTGCAATTTATTTGCGCTGACATTGTAGTTGGCGTCATTTAAATTCGCTTCACCATGCTGACGAGTCCTAATAAGGACGAAACAGCTCTCCATGGTTCCAGCCCTACTTTATCGAGTTTCGGTCGTGTTGGTGTCTCGCAAAGTCAACCTTTTTCACGTAGCACCAGCCTTGCATTTATTCTGTTTTATTGAAATAAGGCAATTCCATTTATCATTAAAAAAAACTTGGAATTGTTGTTTTTGATTGCTATATACCTTTCGGTCATTAAAGTTTCTTTAAGTTGCAGTTTGAAAAGGGGAAAGAGCAACGATTCTTCAATAAGCAAATATCATGGGTGAAGAAGAGCGAGGAATTTGTGGAATTTCTGGTCGATGGGCCATAAACGTTTTTGTTAAATCCGCTGTCCAGTGCATTCAGCAGGAGCAACTTTTTGCAAACTGGCTGTCTCTTATATTTCCTGTTTGGAGTCGAACAAGTGTCATAAACGAAATTAACGTCCCCTGTGGCAATTCTATTTATGATTCTCATGAGCTGTCTAACGCCTTTAATGATCATTTTTCTTCCATTGAGCCTAAGTTGGCAAATAATATTCATGCCAATGAAGACAATTCTTCACATTTGGATTATTTAGCTGAGACTGGTCATTACACATTCGAACTAAAAGCAACCAGCGTTTCCAAGGTTCTTCTGCTTTTATCCAGATTATGTAAATCAAAATCTACTGGTTTGAACAAGGACACTCTTGCGCGAATGTGCTGATTTAATAGCCGGATCACTCTGTACTATCTTTAATCAATCTATTGTTTCTGGAATTTTCCCTGATGACTGGAAACTTTCGAAAGTCGTCCCCTTGTTCAAACAAGGTAATCGTTCAAATCTAAATAATTACCGTCCAATTTCAGTAATCCCAGTTGTAGCTAATCATTTATGATAAACTCTATAATTACCTTACTATACACAAACTCATTTCAAGACACCAATCGGGATTGCGACCTCTTCATTCCACTGTCACTGCATTACTTGAAGCTACTGATAGCTGGGCTTACAACATTGACCAGGATAATGTAAACGCAGTCGTTTTCTTGGATTTAAAGAAAGCCTTTGACACCGTCGATCACGATATTCTTTTGTCTAAACTTATGAGATATGGTGTCCATGGCACTTCATACGATTGGTTTAGATCATACTTGGATCGCCGCAAACAACGATGTTTTATAAATGGTTCTCTCTCTGGGGACCATTTCCTTACTTGTTGTATACCTCAAGGTAAAATTCTGGGTCCACTCCTTTTTATAATATATATCAACTGTCTATCAAATTCTGAACCTCAAATGTATGCTAAACGCATCTAAAACTGAGTTTATGTTGATCGGATCGAGGCAAAGGCTAAGCACGTTTCACAACCCTCCGTCACCTATGATTGACGGTGCACCTATAACTCAAGTTACTTCTACGAAATCTCTTGGTGTTCATATTGACCAGACAATGGAATGTTCACGTTGATAATTTATGTAAGAAAATCGCGTATGGTATTGGAGCGTTGAAGGGAGTGAGGTCTTTCGTTCCACATGAGACTCTCCGATCAATCTTCATGTCTTTAGTACAGCCTCACTTTGATTACTGCAATTCTGTCTAGGGATGTTGCGGCAAAACCCTAGCCAGTAAACTTCGCGCTGCGTGTATACTCACTTACTCGAACTATGATGCCAAGGCTGATAACCTTATCCAAAAACTTGGATGGATAAAAGTTGATTCTCAACGAACAATCCATAAGGCTGTGATGGTTTATAAGTCGCTTAATGGTCTTTCTCCCGATTACCTTAGTTCCAAATTTGTTGACCGTAGTAGCGTCTCCAATTACTCCTTAAGGGACACAGAGGGCAAACTAGCTATCCCACAGCCACACACAAACTATATGAAAAATAGCTTCAGCTACTCTGGAGCAGCTCTTTGGAATAGTTTACCAATCGATTTGCGGCAGGCTGACTCCCTTAAAGCGTTCCGGGCTGGCTGCGAGCGTTTCTTTTTATCAAGTTAAATTTAGAATTTTTACACAGCACTCATGTAAAGCAGGTTTTTATCTTGTCATTTAATATTATAGTTATTCATTGATTATTGAGAGTAATTTTAGAATAATGTAGTTCTAGTCGTTGTATAATTTGTAATAATTCTGGTAAATAATTAGGCTTTTATAGTTGTGACTGATGAGTTTACCGTGTCTAAATAAAGTTATCCTATCCTATCCTAAGTGAACTTAGCTATTCCATGACTGCTCACAGGTACTCCACCCATAATCATAAGCCTTCCAACTAATCCAAACGAACGGTAACATGCATGGTTAAGACGCCCAGCAGACAGGAGGCAGACCAATTGGCTATTATATTCTATAAGCGTGGGGGAAGTTGATTTCTGGACAACTTAGAACCAAGTCAGATTAGGAATTGAACCTGACCCTGCGGATTACAGTCCGGAACCATAACCAAAGTGCTCCGGCGATCACCGTAAAAAGAGTTGCGAAATACGAATCCGACTTTATTAAAGTGACTGGCACTTAGCTACATAAAAAGCTACTATACAGGTCTAGTCACAACATAAATGAGAAATAAAATAAAATAAAATGGATAAAATTAAAATTCATATTTACTATTAAAATCAATAGAATCTAAAAATACATCAGTTTATAATATATAATAATTGACAGAGAAAATCTTAAAACGTATTAATATTGGAAGAAAATACATGTTGCACGCATATGGGCCGTTACTGATGGGTGTCTTGATCTTATGGGCTTAACAGAGCTTTCACGGTAATTCCACCTTGTCGTCTGACTGACTGACTGTTGTCATGGAAATACACGAGCTATGGTCCTTTTATTGATGTTGTGAAGTTTACAAGGTCAAAAATATTATTATCGTTGTTATGGTTATAATGTTTAACAATTATTATTAGCCAAGGTCCAAGGCCACATTATTATTAACCAAGACAATATTATAATACAATGTTTTTCCTTGTTATATGTGAAAGCCAACAAGCAAGAAACAGCCCAGGTGTCAGCCAATTCATCGGTAGTCAATTATAATAAACGCAGTTGTTTCAGAAGAACAAGCTACTCGCGAGCCCTGGAATCAAATCCATTTGGCACTGTGTTTCATAAAATGCTGTTTGTGAGTTGTTTTGTGGAGCCGCGATGAGAATAAACAGGACGCAACATTTTTTTACTATAACTTCTGGTTGCACGAACTCTGCCACTTTTGTCGCTAATTTACTGGAAGTTCCAAAAACATCTTTCTGTTAACACGTAGGCAGAATAAACTTAGTGTCCAGTGATGTTATTGCCAGCGTTGTAAAGCAGACTTTTAAACGCAAGAGAAATAAACGCAAACAAATTTCTTGGGCCATAAAGACTTATGGTTAATGTTACCTTTAGTTAAAAGAGTTAGCAGCAGCATTGGGAGCATCTGAACAGCCCATAATTCATGCATTTGTACTTGGGCGTGAGCCACAATGACATGTGGTGGAGAAAGCCCTGCCAAGCAAACATTGTAAAATCATAACCTTAAGCAACTAATAAGCCAGGATCTTGTCTGCTAGTAGATTTCTAAGCATGTTCAGATAATTCGAGCTGAGCGAATCACTAGCAAGGCTCTGGAACCGTGAGAAGTATACTGATAGTGATTTTTAGCAAAACTTTGGTCAAAGCGTGTAGTATTCTTGTGAAGTTTTAAACGAGGAAATTCTTGTCTTGGCTATATCTAATTTTTCAAAATAAACTGAAATTGTGTCTTCATTTTGAAGAATTTCGCTCACGGCGCCGTTGTGTGAATGGATTAAAAACTCGCCTCCTTCTGCTCGTACATGTATATGAAAGCTGTTCCATCTGCTTCAACAATGATTGAAATAATTTTTACGAGGCCACTGACCAACAATTCTAGAATCAAAAAATAGCGCAATTTGTACAAAAGTGAAGCTCCTGCGTTCTCTGTCTCGGCCAGCCTCAAGCGCAGTCGTCACCTTTAAAACACAAACCGCCAAACACTGTCCAGCTCTTTAAGGGAGTCGTATTTCACCTCACCTAAAAACGACAGCGTGTGAGGCTCATTCAACTTTGCCCAGAAATGTTACAGCACATCGAAAGTGTTCGCGTGCCTTTCCTTCAGTCACGTGATCGACAAATGTTTCCTTTCTTTCTCTTTCTCTTTTTTTTTGGCCAGATTCTCATTTGGTGTTGTGGAGCTTTAAAAATTATTATCCTACTAAGACGCGCTGGATTTGAAACGATAAATAGCCAACAAGGCTAATAATTATTAATTATTCCGTGGTATTTTGAGAGAAAATCCTTAGCAAATCATTGTTAATAGTCTGTATCGAAAATTAAAAGCTGCTTTAAGCTAAAACTGAATGAACTAAACTTCTCTTCAAGTGCATAAACATCGTGATGTACAAACTCATACCAGTAAACGAATATGTTATAGCCTTAAAACAGATTGAATTTGAACTTAAAAATGCTGTTTGAAGAGTCTGAGTATTAATATCATTGATGTAATTAGGTAACTTTAACCCTGCAAAAGAAGAGGTAGCAGAAGTAAAACCCAGAGAGTTACAAATACGAATACGACTTCATTAAAGTGACTGGCACTTAGCAACATAAAAAACTACTATACAGGTCTAGTCACAACATAAATAAGAAATAAAATGCAATAGATAACATTCAAATACATATTTACTATTAAAATCAATAAAATCTAAAAATACACATAATGTGAGAATGAGTATATGAAGATCCGATATTTGAACTGCGTATTAAAGAATGAATATATATGTGAATGATCATCGCAGTTATGAACACCACTTAAGCAGCAGTGAAAATAAAGCCTGAATGTTTTTTCAGGCTTTATTTTTCACTGCTGCTTAAGTAGTGTTCATAACTGCGATGATTATTCACTTATTCATAATATATAATAATTGACAGAAAAAATCTTAAAACGTATTAAATTGTGAGAAAAAAAAAATGATGCACGCATATGGGCCGTTACTGATGGGTGTCTTGATCTTATGGGAACTATGCTTATTAAAAAAGGTTAAGAAAGATTATTGTAAAATGTAGCTTCTGTCTCACTTGTCAAATATCCCATTCAAAATCTAGTGCTAACTACGTTTATCAAGTTTAAAGTCAAGAAATATTGCTATAGTTGTCATGGTTCCAAAGTCAGAGAAAAATAAGGAGGAAAATTATTGTTAACTAAGGCTCGAGGCGCAAATATTATTAACTAAGACAATATTACAATACAATGTTTCTCCTTGTTGTGTGTGAGAGCCAATAACCAAGAAACAGTCTTGGATGCAGCCAATACATCGGTATTAATTATGATAACCACAACTGCTTCAGAATAACCAGGTACGAGCGAGCCCTGGAATCAAATCCATTTGACACTACGTTTCATAAAAAGCTGCTTCTGAGTTGTAATACCGTTGTAGGCTTCGAATGATTTTATGCCACTGGAAGTGTTCGTATTTTTCTAAAATTATGCCAAAAATTATGTTAGTTTTTTTTTTCAAAATATGCCAATATTTGCACAAAGCGCAGAAACTATGCTAGCTATTTGTTTCTTTAATTTTTATACAGATATCACAATTACTACCCAACATTTTGGTCAAATATTGGAAAAAAGTAAACGGTTAACACCTCTAGTCAAACAACAAATTGATTTAGTTAGAGCAGTTTTCAATTGAGTGTCGAAAGTAATTCGCGTTTTGCTGTGGTTTTGCATTGCTTCGCTCTGTGGTTGGTCAGGAAAACTCGCGCCACTTTCTCAACCAATGAGAAGCAAAACCAAATCGAATCGCGACTTGCACGGGCGTATTTTCCCGCGCTTTGTACCGGCTACTTACATGCAATTGCTTCGTATTCTGATTGGCTCATTGCACTGTTTCGGTCTGTTGTGATTGGTCAGAGTAATTGCTTTGGTTTCGGTTTTACGACAATCAATTGAAAAGCGTTCTATAACAAGAAACTCAAACTGTGCACTTCGTTTATATTGGTATCCTCTCTGACTTGCAACAGACAACGGTTACGGTGCAGAAAAAAACAGAACCTATGATGTAAGGTAAACCATGCCCTGCGCTAATCCATGCTATTGCAATGATATATGAATGTAATAATAATAATAATAATAATAATGAGAAGATAATATAATAATTTTATTTAACAATTCATCCAATATATTACAAAATAATAAATAATTGCAAAATTTTTAAGCTACAAACTATGGGGAAAACTGTATTAATCGATTTTTGTTTTAAAAAAAGCTTCAAAAATTGTGTCAAAAAACTAGGCTAAAAAAAACTTCCTTTATAAAAAGTCTAAAACATCGTATTTGGTAATAAAATAAATAATGTCGATAATAGATAATAATAATAATAGCAATAATAATAATAATAATGTGTGAAGTGAGAGATGCGATCTTCAGCAAGGTCCCTCCACCGACAGAAGAGGCCTGGACACTAGAAACCGCTGAAGCAGTAGGGATATTGAAAAGGAAGAAGAACTGGAGTGCTCCGGGGCCGGACAAGTTGGTCAATTACTGGTGGAAGCGTGCTCAAGTGCTACACGAAGGCATGGCCCGGTCGTTTGAAGCGATCTCGAGAAGTGATGATGATTACCCATCCTGGTTTGCTGAAGGAAAAACATCTTTGATACCCAAACCGGGGGAATTCACCAGCGACAATCAGAGACCAATCACTTGTTTAAACACAGCTTATAAGTGGTTTACTTCGTGTGTTCTCGGTCCCATGGATCAACATCTGGAAGAGCATGGGCTGATGGAAGGATCGCAGAGAGGTGCAAAAAAGGGGTGTAGTGGAACGGTAGATAATTTGTTGATTGATAGGGTGGTGACGTTGGATTGTCAGAGAAGAAGGCGTAACCTGAGTATGGCATGGGTAGATGTGAAGAAGGCATATGATTCGGTAGATCATGGGTGGTTAGGTGAGATGATGGTGCTGCATAGGTTTCCAAAGTGGATGGGTAAGGTGATAAGTAAGTTGTGTAAGAGCTGGAAGACGAGAATCATCGCCAACACGCGGCATGGGTGGGAAGTGTCTGATCCTATTATGTTTAAGAAAGGATTACCACAGGGAGATGCGTTCTGCCCGAGGCTTTTCACGATCTGCTTGAATCCCGTGGCCTGGAAGATAAGTGCCTCCGAGGGATACAAGTTATCTAAACCAATCAGTGCCACAGTGACTGATTTGCTGTATATTGACGATCTTAAAGTATTCGCAGCTAACGAGACCAAGTTGAACCGAGTGCTAGAATCAACGCAAGTGGCTATGGAAGACATCGGACTACAGTGGAATCCAAGGAAATGTGCTGTGGTCCATATAAGGAGAGGGATCCACTCCCAGGAGAATTTAGGAGGAGATATAGCTGGAGGAAGATTACCATCACTTGAAGAAGGAAAACAGTATAAGTTTCTTGGTGTTCTTGAGAGCTTAGTCCAGGAAGAGAAAATGGTACTTGAATGTGCAGCAAGGGAGTACCTGCGTCGACTGTCGATCATCTGGTCCAGTCCCCTCTCAGACTTTAACCGGGTGGCGGCTTCTAAGCAGTTTGCCTTGCCGGTGTTGGGTTACTTAATGTGGACTCAACACTGGCCGATAACAGAGTCGAAGATCTTGGACAGGGAAGTGCGCAAGATCATAGTGGAAAATGGCGGGAAACACCCAGGTGGTTCTACGGCTCTCTTGTACCTCCCGAGGGAACAAGGCGGAAGAGGTCTACGTGCGGTGGAGATGGAGTATAAAGTGACCAAGGTCAAAGCAGCGATTCGAATGTATGAGAACCAAGACCCGGCGATGAAAATGGTGAGAGAATTTGACGAAAGAGCCGAGTTATCCGGCCATAAATCAATAGTGAAAGATGCGGCAAAGTTTGCGGCGGAGTTGGGTGTTGACCTTCATCTTAAACACCCGGAACCTGTATGTGTTATGACCAGTGGAGAGGCCATCCCACCGCAACGTGTGAAGGGAGTGCTGAAAGAATGTGTGGAGGAGAAGTATGAGAGGGACGTACGTGGCCTAGAATGGCAGGGGAAGCTATTGAGAGAGAGAAAGGACGATGAACAGCTGTGCACGAACGGATGTTTCAGCTGGCTGAGAACATGGAGATCATGTCCCACGTATACTATTGCCGGTGCGTTTGAGCTGTACGAGCAACTTTTGCCAACAAAGCTCTACACTAGCAAAAAGACTCACACAAGTTGCTCTGGGGATGTGAAGTGTAGAATATGTGGCCACGCCCAAGAGAGTGTCTCTCATATCCTGTCCGGGTGCACTGCGTTGGCTCAGACCAAGTATTTATTCAGACACAACATGGCTCTAAAGGTCCTGTTTTATGAGATCTTACATGACCAGGGTCTTCTCGAGGAAGTACCACCGTGGTACTCGCCAGTAATGCCCAAGCCGGAGTACAGGTCAGAACAAGTGGAAGCATGGTGGGATGTACCCGTGTATGCGGACCACCAGGAGGTTCGAGCCAACCGTGTAGACGCGAGGATTGTGGATCATGCAAACAAGAAAGTGCTGACCTTAGAGATGAGCTGCCCTTGGATTAGTAACCGAGAGAAAAAGAGCGAGGAGAAGACGATGAAGTATGGCCCGTTAAGGTGGGAATTGAAGCAGCAGTATAGAGGTTACGAGGTGATTCAACATAACATTATCATGGACGTGTTGGGAGGCTGGTCGAGAGAAACCGAAACCTCAATTCAGTCACTGGTAGGACGTAAGGCGAATCACGTTTTAGAGGCCATGCAAAAGGCAGTCTTGTCGTCATCCCTAAATATAGCGAGAACTTTCAAGGTTATGATATGAAGACCTAAGATCAAAGCCTGACTATCAGCCACGAAGAACGAGAGACACTACAAACATTTATATGCCTAGATTATAGTTTTTAGCCATGTAGATATATATATATAGATATATATTTTATTTTTTATTTATTTATTTTTTATTTTTTTTTTTACTCATATGGTTATTCCTTTTAAGTTTCGCTTGTGCGCACAGGTTACGCTTTGCGCCCTGTGTCGCTTTATAACACTGTGCATACAGATAGTTTTACTGCATAATAATAATAATAATAATAATAATAATAATAATAATAATAATAATAATAATAATAATATAGCACCGATATCAATATTGCTATTTTCGTCAGCGCTTAAAATAAAATTATGTGGAAAGTAACGAAAAAACCAGAACAATTATAAAACTTTTTAACTCTAAAACATTGCAAAAATATTGAAAAACTTAACACCATCTCGGTTAAAATTTAAAAAGGTTTTAAAAACGACGACGTTTCGACGTTCTCTTAACGTCATTTTCAAGTCGTGAATAAAAGTGAATAAAATTAAGAACGAATATAAATGTAAAAGAATTCCTAAGAGACTCGAGCGGTTACGTAATGTGATGAGAATGAATAATAGAATGATAAAATATGTCACGAATAACGTTTCGCACGAATAGAGTCTTTCTGAGTATTTAACTCAGGGTTCAATTCCTTAATGAAAAGCATCTCAAAAATTAAACAGTCAAATTTTCATCGGCATTTTCTCAAAACAGAAAACTGTTTGTCTTCCAAATCAGACTTCGACAAGCCATGCTCTTCAAGATGCCTCCCGATTGCTGAATGTTTGTGTTCGCTAATGCGTTGGTGTAAATGCCGGGTTGTAAACCCGACATAATCTGCGTCGCACAGATTACATTGAAATTTGTAGACCACGCATTGATTGTTGACAATAGGGGGCTTCTTTTCTTTAAGAGCGATAACTTGACCGATCTTCTTTGACCGAAAGACAGGCTTGATTTGAACACCAATGTTCGCGCTCAGAATTTGCAATTGCCTTTTGACTGAGTTCAAAAGGCAATTGCTAATTCTGAGCGCGAACATTGGTGTTCAAATCAAGCCTGTCTTTCAGAACTAGTTAATTAACAGAAGGTGAATCACTGCCGGGAAGAGTAGAATAGTGGGCTGGAGACTGGCCCGACACAGTGGAAGAGCAGCCTTTTTCGCAGAAGTAAACGGAACCCAGGTTAGTAACGTCTGCGAAGCTGCGCCGAATTCCTTGTTGTGTGTACCAGAATTTGAGTACGCGCTACGATTGGGTACGCACTTTTGAGTACGCGCTACGACGGGCCAATCATAGCGCGTTCTCAAATTCTGGTACACAGAACAACTAACAGAACAAGGAATTCGTAGATGCTTCAGAGTTTAGTTTACGTCTGCGACGCAGGCAGGCTAGTGAGAGTGGATCAAAAGAGAAGTGGATCTAGAGACTAATAAATCGATGAACGGATCCATTAGAAACTCAATGGGTGGATAAAGGGCTAGAATAATGGATGGCTGAAACAGTCAATGTGTGAATTGCAATGATTAAAATTTGGAAGAGCGTTCAGTATCCTGATTCCACCAAACCATCCAGTTATATAGACAAATAACAATAGCGTGACGAGGAACCAATAACAAAACGAGTGGTTTTATTGTTTACCGGCCAGTCGGTGAGAAACAAATGAAATATATACAATTTAATTTAATTTTATTATATATTCAAACACACGAAAACTTACAGACATCTTACTTACGAGGATGACTACGTATTTACACTACACAGTATATATTACTTTCTATCTTCAAAGAAAAATTCAACGGTTCAAGTGTTATGACAGTCGGTTGCAAAGCTATTGTGAGAACGCAGCGAAATAACACGCGAGGATCTCAGTTGACGTACTAAATCCAGTTCGGAAAGTTTGGAAAGTAAATAAAAACAAAACCGAAGACAAATGCTAGGAGTACTACTACATTTGGCAAAAAAAAAAAAAAAAACAAAACAAAAAAAAAAAAAAACAAAACAAAAAAAAAAACAAAAACAAAAAGAATCAAGAAACTTTGCCTTTTATTACATATGCTGCATACTTCGTAGCTTGAAATAATCTAATAAAAGAGTACTAGGACATTCAAGAGAAACAATCTTAAGTCTCGCCAGGTCTCGCCATGTTTTAGTCTTTGCCAATTTGGTTCAGATCGTTGAGAATTTATTGCAGTTTGTCTTTTAACTGGAGGATACTCAGTCTTTCTGTGCAACTCATCAAGTCTAAACCATTTCCCTTCAGAAACACAAAGTATTGTGTACTTATCCTGCAAGACTTAAAATGATCGCGTGAAAATATTTCTGTAACAGAATACAATTGTTAGATGTAATCTTGTCATCATCTCACCAACGTGAACATAGCCTCCTACGCAGACGCTCTTTGGGCTCGTCACTCGTTCCTCCCCGCATGACGAGCCCAAGGAGCGTCTGCATAGGGGGCTAATGTTAACAGTCCTTATTTGAAAATCATCACCCAAAAAGGCGCAAAAGCTTGTATAGCAATACAAATGCATTAACTAAAAGCGTTAAAACAATTTAAACTAACTAAAGAGAGTTAAAAAGACGACTATTTATAAACGACCCCTTAGGAATAGCAGAGACTACATAAACGTCACTTATTTTTAATCCAGGAACTAAATTGTATTCAGGTTTTTGGTTTTATGAGCTGTTGTTTCACTTTAAGCGGTAGCTTAGAACGTTGTGTTAGAATGCTGTAATAAGTTTTGTTGAAGCTTTCGATTTGCCAATAACTCCAAATAAATCCTAAATGGTGGTTGCTAGATTGCAGCTGCATAATTTCCACAAGGTAATTCACTTCACGTTATAGCCCTACACTTTCGGAGTTTCGCAGTGAGGGGAAGTCCCAGAAGGCTACATTAATAAAATCTAGAATTAGTTTCCAAACTAAATGAACATTATGTCCAGGATTAGAATCGACGATATTTGCAACTGCAGAAACTGGAACACTCAGGTCCTCCGACTAAAACACTTTTAAGCTTTTGCTGTGTCGTTGCCGGAAATGGAACCCATTACCAACTGGCTCACGGTCGCCTTGATTCTCAGAAAACCGCTTGTCTTTATGGAGACCAACCCTCTCTGAGAAGAACTTGCTGTCGCCATCGTCGCAGACGCCATAGCAGGCCAAGGCGAAGACCTTTGAGGATCTGAAATAAAAAGACGCGACATGAAGCCTGATTTTTGTTGCTATCATTTGGACATGATTGAACAAAGAAATGTAAATGCTTTGTTTATAGTGAAAGTAAACTTAGCTATCGAGTTTTATGATTGCTTACAGGTACTCCACTCATAATCATGAGCAACTAATTATTGTGTGGTTAAAAAGCCCAGCAGACAGGCTATTTTATTTTACAAGCGTGGGGAGGAGTTGATTTCTGGACAACTGAGAATTAAATTATATCTAAGCGATAACATAAGCACTCGATCATGCTGCTAAAGAACTTATCTCTTTCCCAACAGGTTTACCAAATATGGTGCATTTTTTGCACCCTGCTTTGAAAACCCACAACTTTCTCAAATCCCGGTCTATGTTTGAAATGAACCATTATTATTGCCAAATAATTAGTTGTTTAGACTTAATCAGCCTCTAAACTGGTCAAATCTCCTAATTTCCAATGAATATGACATTTTATTCTGTTGTAAAACCAAACACGCTCCCGGACAACACCGTAAAATACGTAACTTTGTTTTGAAAATTTTAGGACAAAAATTCCTCTGAAAGCTAAAAGTCTACATTGCCAACAAACTTCAACTCCACGTGGTACCATCTGTTCCACAATTTCCTGCTCACTTCTTTAGCAAGGCGTGGATAAGGCGTTTGATTTCGGTTGCTCCCACACGTCTGTCGTTTTCGCGTTTGTAACTGGTCGATTTGGTCGCCTTTTTTTGCAATTTTCGGAGGGTGAGAGGTCAAATCGACCTGGCTACTCCATATAAGGGTTTACCATGGCGATTTCGCTGGTCCTCAACACCGAAGGCTCTATCTTTGTTGTCACGCTTGTCACCCCAGCTGTCGTTTATTTCTAAACGAACACTGCAGCTATAATTCGTTGCTTATTTGATTTATAAGTGTGTTTTTCGAGCCATTTTCCATCTCAGAAGATCTCTGCCTGGCATCATAAAGCTGGGTTGATGGGTAGAGGCAATCCTTTGAAAGAAAACAGAGGTGAGAAGCGATTTCACACGAAGTGTACCGCTCAAAGTGTTCCAGCGAGTGTTGGCAATTCATGGAGTGAAGTTGTGTCTTTAGTCGATTTGGGCGTGGATACCGGGACCTGGCATGGCAATTTCTTCGAACTTTGACTTGTAAATAACGCAATCGGTGCAATATTTTGTCAGCAGGACCGGGTGTCTCAACACTTTTAAAAACTTCCTGAAATGGAAATTGGCGGACTTTCACTCGCCCGGTATACAAGAGTTTCCCATAATTCTTTGGGTCACAAACGCGAAAATGACAAACCTGTGGGAGGAACCGAAATCAAACGCCTTATCCACGCCTTGCTAAAGAAATGGGCAGGAAATTTTGGGACAGATGGTACAAAACAACTGATTATTTGGCAATAATAATGGTTCATTTCAAACATAGACCGGGATTTGAGAAAGTTGTGGGTTTTCAAAGCAGGGTGCAAAAATGCACCATATTTGGTAAACCTGTTGGAAAAGAGTTAACAAAGAATACCGAAGGCTCTTTCTTTGTTGTCACGCTTGTGACGCTAGCTGTCCTTTATTTCTAAACGAACACTGCAGCTACAAATCGTTGCTTATTTGATTTATAAGTGTGTTTTTCGAGCCATTTTCCACCTCAAAAGCCCCCTGCCTGGCATCATAAGACTGGGTTGATGGGTAGAGGCAATCCTTTGAAAGAAAACAGAGGTGAGAAGATGCAGTGACCAACTAGAGACAGTTTGAAAATCATAGGTGTACTTACACATCGATATTGCAGGTGATGCAGTTGCTGTGGATATGCAACTGGAGTTAACCCTGGCGTTAATCCATGACATGAAGACACGTACGTTGGCATATACTCCAAACTCGCCTGGCTCTGCACACCCATCACCCCAGCTAGAGACGCCTTCTACATACCATTTGCCATTGAACTCACAGGAAAGAGGACCCCCACTGTCACCTGGACAGGCATCCATGCCTCCTTGCTCCGGTCCTGCGCACATCATGGAATTGTCAACTTCTCCTGGGTGTGCCTTTCGGCAGCGGTTTTGTGAAACTATAGGCACTTCAACCTGCATTAAAACTTTTGGGTTTTGTCCAAGGTAATCCAGTTCTCCCCATCCAGTGATCCAGCAAGTTTTATTGACAAGAGAATTACTGGAATCTGGAAGACAAACAGGTCCAACTGCTTCCGTTAGGTTGACGGGTCGTGCGAGCTTCAGCAGGGCAATGTCATTGCTCCATTTAAGCGGCGTGTCAAAGTTTTCGTGCGCAATGATTTTTACCACATCTATGTCTTGTTCTGTTCCAACGGTACGTTCTTCTCTAAAGTGAGCCCCCATTCTAGTCGAAAAGTAGCAATAATTTTGTTAGCAATAAATGCACTTACAGTACTAACAAGGCAAAATATACATTCAATATTTAAGTTGCTATTACTATCTTTCTACTCCTTTTCCTTTCATTTTCTTCCAGGAACTTTTAAGGGGGTCGAGGACTAGTTTTCAGTTATTGGAGTGATTTTCACGTGTGTGTTGCAAGTAATTATCGCTTGCTTTGGTTTTAGCTTTACTTTGCTTTTCGATTGCTTAGTAAAACTCGCGCCACTCTCTCAACCAATGAGAAGGAAAAGAAAATCCAATCGCGAGTTGCCTGCACGCATTTTCCCATGCTTGGCCTCGGCTACATATAGTTGCTTTGATAGCTGATTGGTTCACTATGTTTTTTACGTCCAATGTCAGACTGGTCAGAGTAATTACGTTAGTTTTGATTTACCACACTCATTTCATTTCATTTCATTTCATTTTATTGTTTTCTCCATTCAAATTATGTTAAGGATTACTTTATAATAAATACAAAGTAAAAAAAAAAGAAAAAAATAGAATGTAGAGGGGCACGATATAGTAAGAACTAATTAATGCCCTAAATAATATTTAATTATGAATATCTATAGTTTATTACAAGAAACATATAAGCACACACACAGAGACACAGACACAGACACACAAAGATACATCATGGCACAAAGCAAGGGGATTAGTACTAAGCAAAATAATATTTGAAAATTGCTTTTTTAAAGTTGCTTTTTGATGGAATATTGCGAATGGAAAAGGAAGATCATTCCAAAAATATTTACCAATAACAGTAGGGCAAAATGTTCTTATATTTGTCCTAGAGTGAGGAAGGAATAATTGTTGAGAAGTTGCAGTCCGTGTGGAATAATTATGTTGTTCAAAAACGAGGGACATCGAGAAATTACAAGGCTTGTCATCGCAAAGGTGATCAAAAAGAAATAAAAAAGTATACATTATAACAATGTCACGAAATACCACACTCGATTGAAAATGGCTGTACTAGGCGTAACCGTTCAACCTGGTATTGCCCTGGGATGGTATTTGCATTTATTTAAATCTTAATTTCATGGTAGGAGGGACGTCATCACCGGTCTTAGTGTGATAAAAATCTCGAACTTCCCTCGAGGAATGTCACCGCAAGCGTTCGTAGAAACAAAAAAGCAAAAAACTAGCTAATCCGAAACGTGTTCACTCGAACACTCTACTTAACAAATAAAGAAGCCTCGCCTGTGATCTGTTCTGTTGTAAAGCACGCAGGAAGCGGATAGAGCACGAAAGAAGTGTAGGGGAAACTCGAGACGTAGTCGAGTGTTTTCCCTACTTCTTGAGTGCTCTATCCGCTTCCTAAGTGCTTTACAACAGAACAGATCACAGGCGAGGCTTCTTTATTTGTTTTATAACAAAGAATTTCTTAATTTCCTCACGCATTCGGCTAAAATTTTCGGAAAACTTTATTTTCCAAATCGTACGAGTGGCGTCAGCCGTACATCCTCCGTACATCTGTACTCTGATAAGGTACGCTAAAACAGACCAATCACAATCCTTGTTAGAATGATTCAAAACACTTTATTGGTTGAAACAGACCAAAGCTGTCAAAATGTCAAATCATCAAAGTTCAGAAACCATCAACGTGCGAGTAGTCGCGAGTAGTTTTTTGGCCTAAAATCGGGATCGAAAAGCAAATTGTTCAGTAAAATCCAGCTGAAATTCGCTAAAAAAGCTGTAAAGAGCAAGAGCTAGATTCAAAAGATACTCAGGAAGATGAATTTCCGAGTGATAAACGGAATAGCAAAAGAGGTTTCACGTGAAAAGCTTAAAACTTGGATCGACTTCGATGGAGCCCGGCGTAACTGAATTGTGTGGTTGAAAAAGAGAATGATTCAACGCCTCAAGGGCTTTACTTTACCACGGCATCTTGCAGGTCACCAAAAAAGGTTTACAGAACAGTTTACCATTAATGAGAGGAACGAGTAACTCAAACTCGGTAGAAACCGTTGGGACAAACGGTTTGTTGTTTACGGAGGCCTGTTTTTAAGTGGATGTGTATTTTCAAGTGGTGGAAACAGTCTACAGCGCAGGTAAATAAATTGAAGCTTTGAACATTTGGTTTGATCTTTGTTACTTTTGTTCATGACTGAAACTCATATTTATCTCTCGACTGGATGTAAATAATAATCATCTACACTCGTTTTGGACGCAAATTAAAAAGTAGTTGAGTTGTTTGTATGTTTGGCTTGCGAAGAAAAGTGTTTTTACTTCGCTTGGCTGACTGTTTTTCGACGTGCCTCGGCATTGTTGAGAAAATTTTACCCTTCTGTTTTTAACACGTAATTGGAATGAGTCCTCGTGAAATTAAGGGTTAATATCACTTGTGTTTCCAGGGGTTGCTGAAATTGCCCTTGTCGCTGCGCGACTCGCACAATTTCAGCAACTTGTAAGCTTAATTCTGAAAACACCCGTGATATTAATATCACGCTGTTATTTGTGGTGTTACTCGCAGAAGCATCTTCCAAATCCATTGAGGCTAAGAGCTCGTTTTCATACTCGATTTCTGGGTCGTATAAGACGCCTCACTCAAAATAAAAACCGAAGGAAAAGTTCAGAAATTGGTCGGCCAATTTTCATTTGGGTCGACTCGATTTGCGTGAGACCGTAGCCGGCCGTGCATCTGTACTCTGATAAAGTACGCTGTTTTAACCAATCAGAGCGCGCGTTATATCAAAACTTTATTATAATTTTTGATATTTTCCGTTAATATTTTAGGTCAAAAGGATCCAGGATACATATGTGTATATAACCTCTGAATCTTTGCTTTCACTGTAACTTTATTCATTAGAGAACTGTCACAGTACCAATCTCATAAATTGTTTTACACTATTTTTCCTTATTTTCTTCAGTCTTTGTATGAGAGGTTAGAATTCACCATCACATCTGGTCATTTTTCAAAAACCTCATACCTGACAAAAAAGGTGGACTTTTTTCTGCCTGAAACACAATGAGCAGCGGTTAAAACCCACAAAGGATCAATCAAAGTTCCTCCACAGAAGTGTTCGCCATCTCTGTGTCTTAACATTGCCAGCCAGGGCCAAGAGTTCACAGGAGCCTCTTCACCGCCCGCTATTCCTTGATGCGTATTTGGCCGTGGGCCACAGTCACCTGCAGTGAATACATCCAAGAAAATATTGTAAAAGAATAACCTTATAAGCCACGATCTTGAAAGAAAATGAAAGAAAGGACTAATAGAAGATGATTACTTAATAACTTAATAAATGACCGCCGACCGGTTAGCTCAGTGGTAGAGCACCGGACGAGCGTGCGGGAGGTCGGTGGTTCAAACCCCGGTCGGACCAACACTCAGGGTCTTTAAATAATTGAGGAGATAGTGCTGCCTTTGTAATAACATCTGCAAATGGTAGGGGTTCCCGGTGTGATGGTCTATCTCACATCTGATGATTAAATGCTCGGAGATATTAGCGGCACAAGCTACTCTAAAATCCGAGGGTAAATAATGTGATGTATGTATGTATGAAGGCAGATACATTCGCACTCGTTCCCCACGCTTCAAGTTAGCTGATCTTACGGTTTATAATGAAGTTTGTGTGGCGTACAGTTGTTCCTGATAAATCGGAAAAGGCTGTCGAGAATATTTCGATTTAAGCATCACATGCTGCCTTTTAATATTTAATTGGGAGTTTAACCTGAATGCACATGCCACGTTTTTACTCTGTTTGGCCTTTTATCCTTATTATCTTCTCGAGATTTCATACAACACCAATGAAGCGCATAACCCCATAAATCCGAACTTTTGGGTTAAGAAAAAACGAAAAGAGGGGAAGGAGAGAGATTTGCCGAGGGTAAATAAAGGTTATTATTATTATTATTATTATTATTATTATTATTATTATTATTATTATTTTAAGGTAAGGTGAGAAAAAATGTATATTTCAAGGTGATTGAAAATTAAATTTGGAGATTAAAAATTAATGGACGAACACTAAAGTCTTAGAGTCTTCCCTCAACCTGACGTGCTCCCGCATTATAGTGGACCGTCTGGGTTTTTGTGTATGTCTTATTTTCCCTTTTTAATTTCTTCAAAAAATCACGTCTTATTTCATTAACACCAGATATAACGCCCCTTAACAGAACGGTTGTCACAAATTAAACTAAGCTATGATGGGTCCTTTTGAAGTAGAGCTTAAAACTGCTGTTGGAAGAGTTTGAACATTAATATCATTAATGATAAAAACTTGAATGGACGTTCTCTGGCTAAAAATATTAAAAATTGCAAGCTTTCTACCACTAGCACTGTGGTCTTCAACGGGCAAAAAGATGAATGAAGTAAAAATTCGGAGAATATATGGTGAGATAATAATGATAACAATGGAGTGAAATTAGGGATAAAAAGGCGATTAAGAATTTTTGTTAAAAAGTATGCGATATTGTCCTGGAAGTGGGCAAGAAGAATTGTCCGCATTAGGCGTGATCGAGGTGTGCCAAGATTCTAGAAATTTCGTGATGCGGAGATTTCCTTTGTCAATGACCGACGCATTGTTGAAGTCAATAACGTGGTTGTGAGACCAAGCATGATTGGCAATTCTGGAGCCTTTGGCCGCTGTCTTCATATTCCTAATATGTTCTTTCCTTTTGACAAAGGATCTGCCAATGCCAATTCCATGAACAGTGGCTACGGGGGATTTTGCAGACAACATCGGGTTGTGAAGCCAATGGGGGTCGTGACTTAGGAATCGGAAACTCATGTTGGAGCGTTTTTAATGGCCTGTTAACAACGTTAAACGTTCTTTCAAGTTTTTATCATGACTCATCCTGGCTGCGTTCCTTCAATTTTTAATACCATTAATGCTAATGAAGTGACTTACCCTGCGCAAAAAGATGTAGAAGAAATAATACCAATAGAGTTGCCGGACCCATTTGGACCATTCCTGATGGGTGTCTTATAGGAAATATGCTTATTAAAAAAGTTAAGAGCGGTTGTAAAATGGGTGTTCTTGATCACCAGTGAAAAATCCCAGACAAAATTTAATGCACATTTCTTTTATCAAGGCTAAGCTCCAAAAATGTTATTATCGTTGTCCTGGTTTCAAGCTCAGTATGAGTTTATTGACGTTGTGATGTTTACAAGCTCAAAAATATTATTGTCGTTGTCATGGTTTCAAGGTCAATATGAAAGTATTGATGTTCTGATGTTTACAAGCTCAAAACTATTATTGTCGTTGTTATGGTTGCAAGCGCAAAATATGATTTATTGATGTTGTGATGTTTGCAAGCTCAAAAGTAATATTATTATGCATGGCTGTTATGTCATAGTTAATTATAAGGTAGAAAAATATTGTTAACCAATGCAATATTATTATATTGGTGTTTTTCCTTGTTATACGTAAGAGCCAATAAACAAAAATAGAACAGAACATAGTTATGTAGTTTTGTAACTGAAAAACCCTTGTACAGAATTGCAATAACGTATGTAACAGAACAGAACAGAATCCTTTATTTAATTTTAGGCTCAGGGTAACCCTTTCAGACGCTTAAAAGCAACTTGCTATCAACAGGAGCCCTGAGCACGATTATCTAAATATAGAAAGTAGATACTAAAGCAATTATAAATACAATAATTATTAAGAATTTGATGAAAAATACTAATATAGGCAAACACTAATATCAACGATAAAATTAATTTTAAAAGGTAGTTAAAAATATTGATATTAAGAACATAATTTTAAGACTAAAAACATCACGAAGAGATATTGTTTAAAACAATACATCCATGGTAATAAAAAGATCTCAATGCAATTTCCGTTTTGATAGCAAGTAAGTGAAACAAATTACGTTGTCTTGTTAAGCGCGTGTGAAACGTCTTGTTGAAAGTAAAATAATCCTTAAAATATTAAGGGCAACGTCCTTTAATACATTTCTTTACAAGCAGAACCAGGTGTCTTTCTTCAAGGGCAGGCCACTTGAAAATATCCATTACGGGGTTGCTGCGGGTCGCTCTGGCAACTGAGTGAATTCTACCTGCTCTTAGTGTGCGCCAATACAACGGTAATTAATTATAATTACCGAAGCTGTTTCAGTAAAACAAGGTACGTACTAGCTCTGGAATCAAATCCATTTGGCACTGTGTTTCACAAAAGGGTTAGGGTGTCCGCCGATTAATGAATGATCTGGAGTTCTACTCAAATGATAGGCTGACTCACCTTAGCGAACAGGTACTATGACTCTCCATTCGTTACTGCAACTCTTAAATTTTGTATCTACTTGTACAACTACATTCTCTATGATTTCTGAACTCTACGACACCTTTACGTTCTCAATCCAGTGTTCTCCTTACTCTGGCCACTACTAACTATTCAAGCTTGAACTTTCAGAGTCAAATACTTAATCTGTAGACTTGTTTGGGTTCACCGACCCATCATGGGGATATGAAGAACTCTGGACGTTGCTCATTCAGGAATACCCAAACATACTAATGCGACCACACAAAGAAATAGTGAACTTCCAATCAAATTTTTGGAAGAATGACTACCAAAAAAGGGCTTAACTACAACTCATGCAGGTCTCAGACAAGTTTAACAGGAATTCCCAAACATGCCTACAGCGGGAAATCATTACGACAATCAAACTAGACGATAAAACAATTCGGAACTCACAAAAGTCATGTGTGGGCTAATCTTGACCCTTGAATAAAGTGAATAAGAAAAATTCGACATTCACTTTATAACAAAAGGCTGCTTGTGAGTTGTCATTCTGGTGGTGCCGCGAGTAGAATGCACAGGATGCAACATTTTTCTCTACCTTCTGGTAGCAAGACCGTATCACTGCTACTTTGGTCGCTAATTTATTGCAAAAAAAAAATTCCTTTAAAACACCTTTAAATTTTTTTTGGAACCTCTTTCTATTCAGAAAATAGAAATGAAATCGAAATTCCGTTGTAAATACGGTTAACGGCAAATTGTCGCACATGAAATTTAGCCGCTTATGGATTAAGACGCTTACACTTAAAAGCAGGGAAGAGTTGTAAAATAAAAAGGGATACATTTGAAACTTCTTTTTCTCAATGTTTATTTATTTCCTGGAAGTTTTTTTATGTTATCATATTTCAGCTCTACTGTGGGCCAACATTATAACATTTGGGGAATGTTCCCGACTTCTGAGCCCCCAAAACGTTTCTTCAAACTCTTTAAAAATTACGTTGTGAAAAATGTGCTTAAACTTTCGTGACTTTACTGTGGATCAATATTGTAATACTTGGTGGATGGCTCCGACTTGTGAGCACCAAATTGTGGAGAAGTACTTCCCTTTTGATCGAATTTTGGGGTAGGCACGATTTCTTTTAGGAGTTTTATGCCTTAGTGGATGCACAAATTACCGTAATTTCAGAGACTGAAAGGGACAGTATCATGGGACTTATCCCTGATATTTTGACCTAAAATTTACAGGTCAATTTTCAGTGACTTTTTCATGCATGAATTGGTTCTGGATTCATGACCAGTGTGATTAAATCAAGTAATAAAATCCATCCATCCATCCATCCATCCATCCACCAACCCACCCTTAGATTCATCGTCAGTACTTTTCGTAACCTATTTTCTAACTTAGCCATATTTAATTTGCAGCATGTTTTTAAAACCAAAGTTGAAGTAATGGGAAGATTTTAAGGAGTTTTTTCGGCAGTAAAGAAAGCTTTAACTAAGGTTGAAATTTAGCGACGTAACATTTTGACAAAGTCAAAAATGTTACGAAAAGGAACACTCGTCAGGTTTCTGAACGGGAAAGTGTTATAAATCCGAAAATAAGCAAATCGCGCGGATATATTGCGTTAACTAAGGTGCACATTGGCCAGAGAACTTCCTGAAACGTTTTAATTTGTGTTAAAAGCTCACAGCTTTCAAACCGAGTGTAAGTCTATACTTTTTATAGTCGACTAAGGTTTGAAAACGTTTTCAAACGTCAGTGTTTTTTGGTTTCAATTCTTAAAAGTAAAATAGTTCTTGAAATATGCAATGGATGGCACTGTAAGTTATTGGACACCAAGACACATAGCTTACAACATTGTCCAAGGAGTTTGGAAATATCTCGCTGTGTTTTAAAGAATTTACTCGACTTTTTCGCAGGAAGGTAATGCTATCTGAAGACACAAAAGTTGCTAAAATGTTGCTAAATCTATTCAATCCATGCGAAGTGATATTTTAGGTTACTAAAACCATGGCTATCGAAGATTTTTATTGAATCATATAGCCTGCCCTTCTGTCGATGTGATGTGAAAGTACTGACATGGTAATGCCATGTAAAAGGGAGTTTTTAATTTTTTCCCGAATGCACTCGAAATGCGCTAATGTTACGAAAAGGAACAATTGCAGGGTGTGGAATAAGGTAGAATCCAAAAATTATTGGTTAGTTTTCTTATGACAATTTTCTTTCATTTCCTGATTGCATAATGTTTATTGAGTGTAGAGGATATAAGCACTTTTACCAAAACTTCGTATCTTTTATTTTATTCATCAAATCTCCAAGTTACAAAAAGGAACATGCCGTGAGTTGGGCCTTCTACAGGGTAAAAGAGCTTCTCATAATTATGTTTATGATCATAATATTGCAAGTGGTATTAGGTAACGTTAACGCCACCTCAGAGAATCAAACATATACCCTCTTAACAACAAATCTCTATAATAAAAGCAATTTTAACGAAATTACAGTAACAGTACTTAAGTGGCTAAAATGGCTTTTCTGAGTTAAATTAACAGTAAGAGTAACATTAATTAACCTGTGCAATGATTTTTCTTAACGAATGCAAAAGCTCAGCAATTATAACGAAATAACAATAAGCCACTTAACCTTAAAATAGCTTTATTTAATTAAATTAACAGCAACAGCAATTAAGCTAAGAAATGGGCTTTCTTAACGAATATAAATGCTCGTTCTAGCTGCAATGGCTCAGTGTCTTTTTGAGTCCTTGAATGCTGAAATTTTAAGGCAAAACTATTCTAAAGAAACATGTTAAATACAGCTGTGTTTAACTTATGCCATGGTACACTCGAAGCATTGCATACAAGTCAAGTGTGCTTACCAGTGATGACCTGCTCTTTTTTTATCTTGAAGACACGCAATCTTCCTTCGCTCTGTCGCAACTGTCTAAAAGCTGCTGAGGCGTAAAACCAACATCTCTTTTCTTGCTTCATCTTCTTCTTCAATCGTGGGCTTCACATAATTTTGGGTAATTCTTTCATTGCTTTCGATAAGATCTCCAAACAACCACCAATGTATTTCTGTTTGATGATCTGTGAAGGTCGTTCCTCCTTTACGGCTCACTAATGACGTAACCTCTGACTTCTCGTCCAGGAACAAGCGATGAAGTTTGTCCTGCTGCGTTCAGTCTCAGTCGGAAGAGCTGGCCCACTTTCCTTTGACCACGCTTCCTTTATAAAGCATCTGACTTAACTTTGCTTGCGTCGATTTTACTGTGGATTACGTGCCCTGGAATGATGTCTTTTACTGTTTGTATATCAATAGATTTCTCCTTGACTGCCATTTCAAATGCCGATTTCACTGCTTCATTCTCCTCATCTGTCCAGCGATGCCGACCGTTTTTCAAATTCCCATCCCTTTGATCTTCCTACCTACCTTGCTGTTGGGACACCACCTCACTCTGGCACTTCTTCTTCAGCTTCCGTCTGATCGATTCTGTACATGATATTGCACAATGCCTCAGATGTTTTGGCGGTGGTTTTCTCCTTCTGGCGGATAAGGTAACTCTTCTGCTGTCTTTTAATTGTGGCCCATCAGGTCTGCTAGATCCTTCTTCAGATGCCCATGTTCTTCATGTACAGCGGTAACTGCTGCCTTTCTAAACGCCGCCGCGTTCACTCTGACAAGTACATTGCCCATTGTTTTCTGCCAAAACGAGTTCAGCTGCGCCAACCCATGGACGACTGATGACATAGCGTTTTCAGTAGAGCTGATGAAGAAATGATCATCGCTGCTCGTCCCTGCACCTGGTATTTTGTTACGCATGACCTTTACGAATGCCTGCAGCCACGTGTAAATGGTAGGGATCAGAACCAGATGAGCAGGTCCAAGAGAAGTCAACGTCCTGTGTTTCACCACCATCTGACCTTTATCTGGCGTTGCTTTCGCTAGCTCTCCGAACGTCATGTTGGCGAGTATTACCAGCCGCGTGATAAGATGATCTCTCACCAAGCAGTGGTCCCTCTGACTTGGCGTCTTGTCGCTAACCTTCTCCAGGTGTTCTTCGTCATCTTCACTTTGATCTTCCACCTCCTCATCCTCTTCACTGTCATTCTCGTCATCTTGAGGTTTATAATTATCATCATCGCCAGTATCTTCGCTACTCTCATCTTCTGCGAAACAACCAACACTGTTATTTTTTTTTTCTGACTTCAACTGTAAGATCACCGTCCTCACCATTCTTGTCTCGTCTTGTCACTTCCGATGGAGTAACATCACCTCCAGCTGCATTCCGCAGTGAAGAAGTACGCTGTTCTCCCCGTAAGCTACCAGGGCTTCGATGTGAAAGTAAAGCTTCCTCCTCCACATACAGTCATCTTCACTACCGGTATCTTCGCTACTCCCATCTTCTGCGAAAAAACCACCACTGGCTTCTTTGATCTTTCTCCTGGGGCGAGTGGTAGGGGGGGACTCCCTATAATGGCCTATACGGGGAGGCTCCGCCCGAAAGGGGTACCTTTTTCACGCTTCAGGTATATGAAAGTGTAGGGATTTTACGAGTCGAAGTATATAAAAGGGTAGGGAATTCTGCCATTTAGGTATTTAAAAGGGCCTTTCATTAAAATATTTCGATCACACATACCTAATGACTGTACTGTTCTAATGGAAGATATACGAAAGGGGTACCTTTCCTGTCAAAAATCGTATATAAAAGGGTAAGAGGTCGGACCTTGGAGCGGAGCATCCCCGTATTAAATGTTTTTTAGTAGCCCCCTCCCCCCTCCCCGGGGATCTTTCTGGTTAGGCGTTTCTCTGTGCTGACGACGATTGTTTAATCATCATCATCGTTACCATTCTTGTCTTGCCTTGTCTCTTCCAATGGACTGATTTTCCTTCCAGAAGCATCCCACAGTGTAAAATGGCTGTTCTCCCCGTAAATTAGCAAGGTTTCGATGTGGTGGTACATCTTGAACGTTGAAGATGCTTCTCCTTCCATTGTTGGTCGATGGAGGAATTGTGTCGTGTTCACTCTGACCATTTTCACTACATAGCACATGGTATTTCCTCTTTACCGTGCGTCTTGTACTCTGGACTGGTGTCGTCGAACCCCTTTAGTCTGATGTCACCTCTTCTGGGCAATATGCCTTGTTACGTATTTGACTTACTTCCATTTTTAAAACTCTGCAAAACTCTAAATTTTCCAATTAGCAAGTCTTTCTTTCCGTAAGAATATTCCTATCGAAGCTTACAGGATAATATAGTGCACGAATACCGGTTTAAAATAGTATTATCTTGAGTTAATAACACTTGTTCCTTTTCGTAACGTTATCAAGTTACTAAAAGGAACACTTGTTCCTTTTTGTAACCTTACTAAGTTACTAAAAGGAACACTTGTTCCTTTTTGTAACCTTATTAAGTTACGAAAAGGAACATATGTTCCTTTTCGTAACCTTTGGTTACAAAAAGGAACATACGTTCCTTTTCGTAACCAAACACAAGTTACAAAAAGTAACGCAAGTTACAAAAAGGAACAAAACACGTTACAAAAAGGAACATGAATCTACCCACCCACCCATCCATTCACCCACCCACCCATCCACCCATCCATCCACCCATCCACCCACCCATCCATCCATCCATCCATCCATCCATACATGCATACACACAAACACACACACACATACATACACACATACATACATACATACATACATACATACATACATACATACATACATACTTTATTTAACAAAGCAGGTTAAAATATGGCAGCAAAAGCTGATGTGGACCTGCTATGTATAAATAAATTACAAAGTACACTATGTAATGGAACTGTAAAAGTAAGTACAGTCATAATTATTCCTATTAAGCCAGATATAGGTTACAAATACTATTTAACAAATAAATATCTAAAGTAACATCTAAAAATATGTAAAATCATCAGTGTTTTTAAATGTTACGGTAGAACTACAACCAAAAGATATTCTATCAATACATTTAGAGTGTTTTACAAGATTTGCTTTAAACAGTGCAAAAGAAGGTAGAGACTTGACCTTTATGGGTAGACTGTTCCAAATTATGCTGGCTCAATGAGTGAAGGAATCATTGTTTCCTTTCCAGTAAAAGTATGGGTTAGATCGAATTTTACGGTAAGTTATTACCAATTTCATCTAAAATGCAACTGAAGAACTTGAAAACGTCGGCCCGACGTTTTCAGGTTGGCACCATTGAAAGGCAATCAGGTGAAAAAGGAGTTCTGACTGCGCCGAGTATCGGTTTATTCTTTGCTTCCTTTTAGACCTCTTATGTTGCCTCCAAAACCTGACGAGTAGCCTCCCACGAAGTCGTTTTTAGGGGACTCGTATTCAGACCTCCTCCCCACTAACGCCTGCTTACCCGAAGCCAACTTCTTTACGCTTTCCACGGGATAGTTCAACATAGCGGAGACAGAGCTTGAGCGAGCTCTGATCACCGTGTGCTCTACTTTCAAACTTTCCTGTTTAAATGCCTATCAACGGACTTCATTTCAAGGATTTGTGAGAAGAAATAGCAATAACATTTTCGTCAATATGCCGCCTATTTAGTCGCTTATTTATCAAGCAAGCTTCGCCTTCAATCTTCGATATCCTCGCCGCTGGTCATGTTGTAGCTGTTGTGTCACCTCTCGTGAATTTGATGAAGGGCCAAGTCAGTTATTTAAGACGTATTGGCGTATCTTCGGTTACGTTAGTCCGAGTGATTTGGAGGAAGGAAACTTTGCCATCGGTAGAGCATAGCGCGCAGTGGATCGAGCGAGCTTCTTAATACTAAGCTGCATAATTTTACCGTCCGCTTCTCGTGAACTGAAGAAAAAAGTACGAATTGGCGCAGTCTATGTAACTTCTGACCGCTTCTACAGGTCGTTTTGTGGTCGCTGTGTGGGCCAATTTTATCCGATCGAGCTTTCTTGTTGTACCACGTGTAATAATTTCATGTCAGTTTACTCTGTGTTTCATCGACTGATAAATGCTTCAGATTTCTAACTTTGTCGCGTCTTAATTCTTATTCGCTTTTTCAAATATTAAAAGTCTCTTGTAACACATTGTATTACTCAAAAACAAATTGGCTCCAGCGCTTTGAGACCTTTACAAATTCGCGAGAGAAAGAAACACACATAATAATTAATTTTACTTGTCATCGCTGGACGGTACAGTTGCTCGATCGGGATTGGCTAGGATGCCCCCCGAGTCAAACAATGGGAAAGAAATGTTGGCTTCGGGTCAGAGCAGGCGTTTGTGGGGAGGAGGTTAAATACGATTCCCCTAAAAACGACAGCGTGGGAGGTTACCTGACGAGGGGCCCTTTTCTTGAAGCTCCGGTAATTATCGACCTCGTTCCCAGGGCTTTACCCTCACTTGGGGGCGGGGCGGGTAAAGAGGGTCTTTTCCCGCCCCGCCCCCAAGTGATAGGGGGAAAGCCCTGGGAACGAGATTGGGTAATTATCGGGCCGTTAAGCTGTTTTGTTTTCCATTCCAGATCGGAGATTCAAAAGTTTTGAAATTTATGTAGTAATGTTAGCAGCTAAAGAAACAAAATGGACTTCATCAGAGGTCAGAAAACACCATATTTTTCTGGATATTTTGATTGCAAAATACGGTTTCGGGACCGTTAAGTTACCGGGACTTTCGAGAAAAGGGACCCCAGGCTTTCTTTGTTTTATGAGCTATAGTGTTACCGTACTGTTATAGTGTTTTACGTCATTTTTCAGTTGTTGATTCCGAAGCCTATGCTTTGAAAAGGATAGTAAGTATAGCAGTTTATTCCTGTTTGAAAATTCAGTTATGTGTATCTTGCTTAAAAGAAACCAGTCATGAAATTAATATATTTGACCATGCCCCTTGTTAATACGGTCAAGTTCTGATGGCGCATTTGCGCCATACTGATTAACGAGGTTGTAGCTCCCATAAGTTTTATTTCGTGAATGCCCTTCCACAATAAGCGAATATCGTGGGTGGGGAAGAGCGAGGAATTTGAGGAATTTCCGTTGGATGGGCCGTACAACATGATCTCCTCATTGAATTAACGATTATAGTTAATTGTTAAGTTGCTTTGAATTTATCATTATCGTTAATTTAGAACACTGTTTCCCAGGACTTTCCAGAAAAGAACAAATCAAAAAAAAAAAACATATTATTTGGACTGGATTTGAACCCGGAACTACCGCTTGTAGGAACGGCTACTTACCACTGGACCACTGAAGAATACGTCGACAGGAGTTGTATAACTAGATATTTAATAGAGTCTTGCATAGAATATCACTGATCTACAGTGATTAGGCCTAAGCGCTGATTTTAAATGGTTAGCTTTTTGTTAAGGTTCGGTGATCGACCTTTTCCATTCACTTTCGAAAATTATCTTTAGCGAGTTATTATATAGGTTTACTACAGGGTATAGAATAAGCGCATTAATTATATAGCTGTTAGTTAATCCAATATTGTCAGCATAGCTATTATCCTTTAATTTTCAAAAACTGTCCAATTAAGGATTAATTTGGATAGTTTTAGATAGGACTTTCCTATTGAAAATGGCAAACTGTCCAATTTAAGAAAAATAGGACAGCTTGTATGAGCCAATCAAATCCAAGAAAATACAATAGGAAATGGAAAGTAGCCAATCAGCTTAAAGCATTGCGTCAGCGCGGTAAACAGGACGTCGTGTTGCTGTGTCTTGTTGTTGAACAATGGCCGAATAGAGTACTAAAGTGATGACGTCATAAAAACTAAATTTGTGAAATTGTGGGTTTTTTTCGGATATTCAGAAAGAACATGATCAAAAAGGCCTACTTGCCAAAAATCAGCATTTTCTTACAGTTTGAGAGCGAGATATTAGCACCGTTATGCTCTGCTGACTCCATACAAATCCTTCTAAATTTTACTCAGTTCCTAACGTTATGAACCGAGTCAAATTTAGAAGGATTTGTATGGAGTCAGCAGAGCATAACGGTGCTAATATCTCAGAGCCAATTTGCTTTTAAATACTGATTTTTGGCAAGTTAACGTCTTTCATCTTGCTCTTTCTGAAAATCTCAACAAATCCCATAATTTCAAAAATTCTAATATTTGTGACGTCACACTTTAGCACTCTATTAAGCAACGCAGATTTGCCAAAATTTTCCATTTCTCAAGACCTTTTAAGCGATAACACCGCAAATGAAAGATTTCCTACGTTGCAAGAAAAAGACCTTGCGAATCTGAGAGGCAAAAACCAAAACCAAAACACCTCCAAGAGTACAAAAACTTGGCTGAATGTTTTCAACGAGTGGAAAGTACAGCGTAACGAACGAAGAAAGTTTGGAGACATCCCTCGCAATGAGCTGGATGGAATTCTTTGCCATTTCTTCGCGGAATTAGAAAACAAGACAGGGACGAATATGAGCCTGAAAGCTTGGCTGTTATGCAGTGCTCGTTGGACCGTCATTTGAAGAACTGTGGCAGAAATAACAGTATTTTGCAAGATCGTGAATTTGCACAATCAAGACAACAACTTGAAGCGAAAGCAAGAGAATTACGAGCGCAGGGTTACGGAAAGCGAAAAAATGCCTCTCATGCATGTAAACTTAAAAAATGTCACTGAACACTTTGGCCTCCGAGGAAGACAAGAACACTATTCAGTGATGGTAAGGATAATACTTGTTTGGGAGATGCCAAATTACATCTGACAAGCTATATAATTAATAAGTAAGAGGACTACATGCTTGTCCAATTTTGGAAATAATTGGATTCAAAAAATTCCTCTGACAGCCAAATTGGACTCGGCCTACGGCCTCGTCCAATTTTGGCTGTCCTCGGAATTTTTTTCATCCAATTATTTCCAAATTGGACAGCAAGTAGTCCTATTACATATACGAATTATATTGTTTAAAAATTGAGTTTCGTTCAACCAGCGACTTGATGGTCTAGTGGTTAGAAGAGAGGATTAGAAAGCGAAGATTCGTAGGTTCGAGTCCTGTCCGAACACTGATAATTGTCCTTTTACAAGCAAATGCTGACTTCCCTGTATTCCTTTCAGACTGTTAGTGTTCTAAATTAACTATAATCATAAATTCAGAGCAACTTGACAATTAACGACAATAGTAAATTTAGAGGGAATACCGGGTTGTCTGAATTTACTATTATCGTTGAGAGCTATTGTAATTCGCTTATGCACTTTTCAATTCACCATTCTAAACCATATTTTTAAGTCTTAAAAACAAATATTCTCAAATGATTACACCAATCAGGTGTTGGCCGTGATGGCGAGTTACAGTACCTCGCTCCTCTTCTAATTGACTTAACTTTTATGATCCATGCAGTATTATGAGTACAGTGATATCAAAGGAATAACTTCTTTGAGTTTAATAGGTCCAATACATGTGCACACTGGTAACAATTTTATGAATATACAAGACTATAAAAGCCTTTTGGCTTTCTGTAGCTACACTCCACATCAAATTATTAACTGATCTGTATATTCTTTGTGATCAGTTACTTGATGTGGTGGAGATAAAAAAGTAGTCGTCTGTATTTCTCAATCTTCAAATTTTTGAATGATTTTTGCTAAAGCTTTCGAAATAAAAAGGATTCCAGAAGGCAATTGGCGTCATGTTATGACCTTAAACTTTCGGAGTTTCGCAATGAGAAGAAGCCAAAGAAGAATCTAGATAAGATATCTAGTAAAATCTAGATAAGATATTAACGAACAGCATGTTTAGGATTAGTTAACGGTGATTGGCCCAACAGAAGCTGAAAAACTCTGGTCCTTTGACTTAAACATCGTTTTAAGCTTTTGCCTTCTCATTGCTTGAAATTGAAACCAGCTGGCTCACGGACGCCTTGATTTTCAGAAAACCACTTGTTTTTATGGAGGCCATCGATCTATGAGAGGAACTTGCTGTCGCCATCGCCGCAGACGCTATACCATTGTTTAAGGTACTTGTGATTTCAGCAGGTGAGGACGTTTGAGACACTGAAATTAAAAGACGCGTCATGAAGCATCTTTTGGGGCTATTATTTGGACACAAAACGTATATCCTTTGTTTATAGTGAAAGTGAACTTAGCTATTCCATGACTGCTTACAGGTACTCCACCCATAATCATAAGCAACTAATATAAACGAAAGGTAACATGCATGGTTAAGACACCCAGCAGACAGGAGGCAGACCTTTCACCTTATCTTAATATTTTCGCCACATCCTTTGCTTACTTCATGTATAATCTTTTAACTCTAGTTTTCTCCTATCTATTTAAAAGTATTTCCTCCCTCCATAATCTTATTTTTACTCACGGTTTGTTACATGTTTGTGTATGTGTGTTTGTATCTGTTTGTGTACCGACCTACAGTCAAAGAACATAATTATTCGTCACTTTCGAAAAGGGCGCGAGAAATTTTCACCCGCGTTTGCGCACTAAGAGCGGGAAAACCTGAGACAGGCCGCGCCACTTGTCTTTTTAGGCAGGAAAAAACACTGAAAATATAAAGAAACAAGAGACTTAACAAAAGATTGAAAAATCGGTTGCAAAGCTCGGTACAGAGTAAAATTACAAGCGGTTTGTTTAAGAGATATCACCTTGCTTTTCCTTTCCGTCGAGACGTCGAGTTGTGTTGATCAAAGGTTGATAATTTTTTATGTTGTTGTTTGAAAAATATTTTTCCAACTACTATGGGCCTAAAAAGTGTTGAACTAACCACATAAACGAAGGAATTGATTGCTGCACTGTTAGAATCAGTGAAAAACAAAGCTGAACTGTCAAGACTGTTGAACATTCCAAGAACGACTATCACAAGCGTTGTTCGCAACTACAAAAGGACTGGCTCGGTGGAGAATTTGAAGCGAAGTGGAAGGAAAAAGAAATTCACAAATAGAGATAGAAACGCTTTACTTCGTCTGGTTAAAGCGAACAGACGACTAAACTTACAGGGCATTACATCGAAGCTTAACGAGTGCAAAACACAAACTTTCAGCAAGAAAATTGTGCAAAGGGTTCTGCACTCAGAAGGATATAAACGAAGGTCAGCGAAAAAGAAAGTTGTGGTTCGGGAGGTAAATCGCAAAAAGCGAGTTGACTGGTGTAAAGAGCGAAAAAGTCACACAGTAGACGAGTACTGGAGAAAAGTGATATTTTTCGACGAAGGTCATATTGTTCTCGGTGCAAACAACCGTGTTTATATTTGGTGAAAAGACGACGAAAAGTACAATCCGCACCTCATCTGTCCAGGCCCTGAACGCAAGATAAGATTGATGATCTGGGGATGTATTTGCTATGACGGTGTTGGAACTTTGGCTGCTATAGAAGGTAACATTAACTCCGCTAAGTACATTGACATCCTAGAAAATAATCTGTGGCCAGTAATAACCTGGTATTTTGAAGATAATGAGTACCTGTTCATGGATGACAATGCTCCCGTTCACAGAGCTCATGCCGTAGAAAATTACAAAGATGAAAACGAAATAATCTTCATGAAGTGACCAGCACAGTCTCCAGATTTGAATATAATAGAAAATATCTGGCTCTACATCAAGAGACCACGACAAATATCACGACAAATATCACGACCAAGAATGACCTCTTCCGTGTGATTCAGGGTGTGTGGCAGCAGATCGATTTGGAATACATAAGGAAGCTTTACCACTCCATTTCTGATCGACTAGACAATGCCATCAAAATGAAGGGCCATCTCACTAAATATTGAGGTCATTGCAAACCTCGATGCGTCGCAAGCTGTGCCAAATCGAACGCGTGAAAAAACGTAAACAAACGCCGCGATATTGAAAGTGACGAATATTTAAGTCTCTTGAGTGTAAATTAGTATGATCAGTTTTGTTAAACTGGCTGCCTGCCCTCTTTAACTTTATGGTTATTTCAGGTAGCCAGTCCCCTCTTTTTCTTTTTATTTAAACAATTATATGCCTGTAATGTCACTAATAGGGGAAATAAAGCATGTTGTTCGTTGTTTGTTCGTTCAACTCCAAGTGGTCAGATTAGGAATTGAACCCTGACCCTGCGGATTACTAGTACGGGACCATAACCAACGTGCTCCGGCGGTCACCGTCGCTGCCAAGGAGCTGATTAGGCTAAAACACAAAAGTAGGTAAGTTCAAGTACCAACTACACGCTGTCCTCTGTCTCGGACACATATTAAACTGCAGGACATGTATGGCGTTTGTTTCAGTTCTAAATATTGCAACATACAATTTGTACCAGCTGTTGTTTTGACAATATTGGCAATGCTATCATTTTTGGGAGATTATAAAGGGGCGTCCTGAGGCAGGTTACCCCGATTATAACCGTGTGTTTTCTGTGAGGTGGGCTGGACGCCACTCGATAAGCTGACAAATTACATTAACTGTGAAATCAGTTTTAAGATCAAGTGACCAATCAGTTTGAAAATTACAGCTGTACTTACACATCGATATTGCAGGTGATGCACTTGGTGGTGAAGCTTCTACACTTGCAGCTGCTGTGGATGCGCTACTGGAGTTAATCCTCGCGTTAATCCATGACTTGAAGACACGTACGTCGGCATATACTCCAAACTTGCCTGGCTCTGCACATCCATCACCCCAGCTAGTGACTCCTTCCAGAAACCATTTGTCATTGAACTCACAGACAAGAGGACCCCCACTGTCACCTTCGCAGCTATCCACGCCTCCTTGTTCCGGTCCTGCGCACATCATGGAATTGTCAACTTCTCCTGGGTATGCCTCTCGGCAACGCTGGTGTGAAACAAGAGGCACTGCAGCCTGCATCAAGACTTCTGGGTCAGGTCCCCGGTCAGACAACTTACCCCATCCAGTGATCCAGCAGGTTTTGTTTACAAGAGAGTTGTTGAAATCTGGCAGACAAGCAAGTCCAACTGCTTCCGTTAGCTTGGCAGGCCTTTCGAGCTTCATCAGGGCAAGGTCATTGCTTAATTGAAGCGGCGCGTTAAAGTTTTCGTGTACAATGATTTTTACCACATCTATGTTTTGTTCTGTTCCAACGGTACCCTTTTCCTTATAATGAGCCCCCATTCTAGTAAAAATTTAACAATTATTTTGTTAGCAATAGATGTATTTACCATCTGCATTCACTTTCCTAGTGCTTTTTCTTCAATTTTCTTCCAGTAACTTTTAAGGGAGTCTTGGATTAGTTCTTATAGGAGTAGCTTTTACTTGAGCACCGAAAGTATTTTTCTTTTGTTTTGGTCTTTTCTTTACTTCTTTTGCGATTGGTTAGTAAAATTGCGCAACTCTCTCAACCAATGAGAAGCGTCCAACCAAAGGGAAGCCTCGAGTATTGTCCTCGGGTGGCATTTATATTAAAATCTTAATTACTTGACATGAGGTACGCAACACTAGTCTTAGTGTGATAAAAATTTTCAGGTTTCCTCTTTAAATGTCACCGCAAGTGTTCGCAAAAACATAAAGCCGAAAAACTAGCTGTTTTTCTCCACGCTCACGCTACTCCGAAACGTGTCCGCTCGAACACTCTACTTAACAATTAGACTACGAGTTCGAGTTTTCTATGAGTCAATAGATAGTCAATAAGGCACTTAGCGCCGAATTGACTATTTGACTCATAGAAATCGAGAGTATTAATCCACTCACTTACTACGTTCGAGTTCTTATATCAATTTTAATAGATTATAAAAATACTTTTTTTACTATGCAAAAACCGCTCAATGGCCACCCGCATCGTGCGGAGTGAGTTAATTTTAAACTTGGTTCCCCGTTTTTTGCCTGAAAGACACAGAAAAGAACTGCATGCAAACATTTACAGAGCTACTCCTTTTCCATCTGCTCCTTTTCCACTGAAGGCGGCGCTTTAATATTTCACTTCACCACAGGGACTAAGAATCAATATACATATTGGTTTAGGTGTGGAAAGGAAGGTGGAATCGTATCACACACGATTTCTCTTCTTCGGATTAAAGTGATTCAATCTGATCGTTGGTTTCAATTTTTGTCGCCCTTTGTTTTAAACTAATTATCACACATTACACAAAAACAAAGGAAGAAACTTTTAAACTACGTCTGATAAAAATGAACCACAACGACATTGATGTGATACATGCATGAACGGATATTAAAGTAATTGAACCAATTAGTGAAACGTGGATGACTGGGGGATTGGATGGGTGGATGGAATGACAGAATACTCGATGACAAAATGGGTGATTCACAAGGGTATTAGAGGGTTTGAGGCGGAGCAAGGGATGGGTGTATCATTGCATCATAGGAGAATGGGTGAATGGGTGGGTGGGTGGGTGAGTGTGTGATTGTGTGTATATCGGAATAGCGGAAAAGCTGAAAAACATTTACAGAGCTCCTCCTTTTCCATCTCCTCGATAGGTGTTGAAAACTTGTCTTGGTTTGCAAACAACTCCACTTTTTTTTTAGAAAGAAGCTCACTGTCTCTCGCTGAATACATAGTGAGTATGGGAGGATAACAGATCACAGGAATTGTGATAGTGTGTGAGTGGATTTATACTAATCTTTGATATTTTCTTATTGAGGTCAAAAGAGTTCAGGATTCATATGTGTGTATGAGCTCTTGAAAGCTCTTTGCTTTGTTGTTTCTTGGGCTACTGTCACAGTGTCAGTTTTTTAGATATTTTTATGTTATTTTCCTTGAGCGTGGCTTAGCATATTTCTGGATTCCAATTACGTAAACGAACAGAAATCGAATTCTCCAGCCTTTGTCTGAACACCGGCTCTGGTTTCAATTCACCATCACGTCTAGTCATTCTTCACAACCCTCGTACCTGACAAAAATCTCGGACGCTTTCGTTTGAAAAACACAATGAGCAGCGGTTAAGACCCACAAAGGATCAATCAAAGTTCCTCCACAGAAATATCCGCCATCTTTTTGTCTTAGCATTGCCTGCCAGGGCCAAGAGTTGATAGGAGCCTCTGGGCCTCCCACTATTCGTCCTTTCGTACTTGGACGCGAACCACAGTCACCTGTAGTTAGTGAACAAATCCAAAGATTATAACTTCATTAATAAGCCAGAATCTTTTGCGCAACTAGCCTGCAAGCAAGCTCCCCCGGGGGTAGGGGGGGGGGACAAAAATTTTTCCCTCCTTCCACCCCCAACCCCTCGAAGGGAGCTTGCTCGCAGGCTAATGCGCAACTAGATTTCTAGGCGCTTGAAAGCAGACAGTTTACGAGCCCGGTGAATCACCAGCGAGGCTTCGTAACTGGGTAACGCCCAGTGACTATTTTGTTCTTCATGTGATTTTAAGTACATTTTTCAATTAATTTCCTGATGGTTGTTGATGATACTTAGCAAAAATTACGTCAATGCGTATCGTATTCTTGTGAAGTTTTAAAGGAGGAAAATCGTGACTATAATGATCTTCTTTTGCAGCCTAAACAAGTTTGAACATTTAACCACAGGGAATATGTATTCAGATATGCTAATGCTGTAACCAGAGTCACGTGATTTCTATGGAAAAGATAGAAATGGTTGGTAAAGTTTTCCCGTTGTTTTCGTGGAATATTCCATTTGCCTAAAGGCTCATGTTTACACCTAGAAAATACAAGTGACTGGCGAGAAATTCTATGGCTTACCACTCGAAATCATCGCATAACTAATATGTATAAGGGGGAGCAGGGATGGCGTAGTGAATGTCGCCCGGGTTCGATTCCCGGACTCGGTGTCATATGTGGGTTGAGTTTGTTGTTGGTTCTCTTCTCTGCTCCGAGAGGTTTTTCTCCGAGTTCTCCGGCTTTCTCCTCTTCAGAATAACCAACATTTCCAAATTCCAATTTCATCTGATTGTAAAGTGCATTTGATCATATACACATGGAAAATGCGCTATACAAGTTCTAAATTATTATATTATTAATTATTACAAACCTAAGGGATATATAAGCGTTATTCTGGCATTTTAAGGCGAACTGCAAATCACCCTTTTTGCGCTTCGAAAATAAAAAGCTGCTTTAACTGATAAAATTGGATAAACTAAACTTGTCTTCCAGTGCATAAAAATTGCGATGCACTCACGCGGCTAAAAGGAATATAATAGGGTTGTTCTAAAAGTGTGAATAACAAAGACAAGCAACAGATGAATGTCCGATCTGTTTGCTTAAAGCCATGTTTGAAGGACGAATATTGCATAAATGCGTTGTAGTAATATTTAACTCGTCACTGAAAATTATTGTTAATGACACAGAAAAAGGGATAAATTAATAGATTCCACAAATTCTTTGAGGTCACTTTTCAAATTTGATAATTGTTCATATACAAAAGCATATGTTACCCATTGTTGAAGAAAGCTGCTCGTTCTAGGTTGACAGAGAAGCTCCTTGACAGAAGCCCCTTTAAGTTTCTAATGAAGTTTGTGTCGCGATTGTTGCAATAAACAGAAAACACCTTACGTTTAAATTGCTGTCGTGTCTCGAGGATGCATTCTAAGCTCCGTTCGTTTATAATAAACGTAGAATTGCTCCTGATAAACCGGATAGCAATAGTACTGCCAAGAATCGGTTTCGATTGGAGGTTTAGTTTGTGTGACGTTCGTATAATTTAGACCCTCTGCATAGTCGTCACAGAGCGTTGTCACAAATTACTGCTATAAAAGACGTAAAACCACTTTTTGGTCCTTTTGTGCATGGTTGAAATTAAAAATACAATCGGAAGAGTCTGAGTGTTAATGTCATTAATGTTAATGAAGTAACTTACCCTGCACTAAAAGAGGTAGGAGAAGAAAAACACAGAGAGTTGCACGCATATGGGCCATTATTGATGAGCGTCTCATAGGAAGTATTATAGCTTAATAAAAAAAGTGTTAAGACTAGTTGTAAAATGGGGGTTTTGGTTCACCAGTTAAAAATTTCGTGTGCTTCGCGTTTACAAAGGCCAATCTATAAATATCTACTATATAATTAATATAATTGATTACGTGTATATATAGATCTAGATATTTAGGGGTGTTAAAGTATTCCATTGTTATGTAAAAGGTTTGACGCGAACGAAATCTGATTGCGCGTTAAGTTTTGGTTACAAGCTCAAAACATTATTATCGTGGTTATGGTTACAAGACAAAATCATTATCATTAACCAAGGGTTAAGGCCACAATATATTAAACAAGACAATATCATTACATTATTATAAGCAAAACCAATCAAAGTGTGCGCTAATTGTTTATAATAACCACAACTGCTTCAGAAAAACAAGGTACGCACGAGCCCCGGAATCAAATCCATTTGACTGCCACTGTGTTTCTTAAAAGCTACTTGAGTGTTGTACCGCAGTTCTGTAAAAATAATTTTATAACGTCTCAGTTTCCCGACTACAACTCACGATTTACATGTACAATTTAAAATAACGATAACAATACGTTAATAATATAGCTGTTTTTCTGTACTTACAACTTGATAGTCGGATCTCCGAGTAAAGTCTTGATCACACACCATCTTGGAAACCTGTTTTCTCTGCTTCTCCTGTAATTCTCATCTTTCACTCATCCCTTCTGATGTACACAGTTGAACTAGTATCAGAAATGCACGCAATGTCCATTTGCCCTCATACAGAACTAACTGTGACAAGCAACGGTTAGGCTACCATGACAGTAAGGACTGCAACTCTAGATCTTTTACGCTGGCATTAAGCGGCTGAGACTGCATTTCAAATCGCAACCTTTAGGTCGCGCACTTTTAACGTCTCTGTTCTGTAATTTTTTTGATGTTTCTCCCTCCGCTGGAATATTTTTCGTTTTCCACTGAAGGCGACGCTTTCATATACCACTTCTCAGAGACTAAGAATCGATACCAGGGATCTTGCATATTGGTTTAGTTGTGGAAAGGAAAGTGGAATCGTATGACATACGATTGCTCTTCTTCGAATTAAAGTGATTCAATCTGATCCGTCCTTGGTTTCATTTTTGTCTCCCTTTAACTTATCATACATTACACAAAAACAAAGTATAAAGTTGAACCCCAACAATATTGGTGTGAGGCAGGCAATAAACGGATAAGTAATTGAACCAATTATTGAGAATGTAGGTCACTGGGGGATTGGATGGGTGGATGGAATGACAGAATACTCGATGAACATATGGGGAATTCCAAAGGGAATAAGAGGGTCTGAGGCAGAGCAAGGGATAGGTGGATCATAGAATCATAGGAGAATGGGTGAATGGGTGGGTGAGTCGGTGAGTGGGTGGGTGGGTGGGTGAGTGTGTGCATATCTGAACAGCTGAAAGATAAACCAAATGTGCGCTCAGTTTACTGACTCCGCCCAACCATCCGGGTGGTGTCGCACTGATATAGACAGATAACAATAGCGTATCGACGGATCAATAAGAAGCGAATAATGTCATTGATTAACGGCCAATAGGAAAGAAGCAAATGAAATAATTAATGCAAGGAATTTGGAATTCAGCACCGAAATTTTGAAAAGTAAATGGAAACAGAAATGTTTAAAACAAACAAACAAACAAACAAACAAAAAATCAGTTTCAAGAAAGCTTTGCATTTTATTGTTGTTACTGACATTGAGTACATTCTTATCAACTTGTAATAAGCAGCTTGAAATAATTTCAATAAAAGAGTGCTGGGACACTGACGAGAAACAATCGAACCCGCAGCGGCTAAGGCTTGCCAGATTTCAGTCTTCGCGAATCGAATTCGGTTCAGATCGTTGAGTATTTACTGTATTTTTTGCAGGTTCAGGTGTTAACTGGATGAAAGAGTATTTCAGAGAACTCATGAACTCTTTTCCCTTCAAAA
>JAEMWC010000509.1:247500-275000 GCA_016490735.1 Pachyseris speciosa
TGAATAATGAATAAGTACAATGAACAAAGACAAACAAACTTGAATACCAAGGTTGTTTGGTTGTGGAATGAACATTGTCACTGTTCTTAGTGATATGTAACTCGCCACTGAAAATTCTTGTTAATTTTCACAGAATTAGGATTAATAGATACCAAATCCCTTCTAAACCATTTCTCCAAATTAGATAACTGTTTATGACATGATAATGCAGCATCGTAATGCAATATCCTCAACGAAGCATGCTGTCGCAGGGGCACCCAACGACAAGTTTCGGTAGATATCTGTTCGGTGGAGGGTAGTTGGCCTTGGGTTTTCGGCGTGGATTCAAGAGTGCACTCAGATTTTCGTAACTAAAACGTGGCCTAAAAGATTCGCAATTGGGAAATTGTAGCCCCTAAGGTTTTCGGAAAGGTCGTGATTGCTGTTTTTGGCACTCAAAAACGTCAGCTAGCATTTTCGGAAAGAAAATAGTTCCATAGAAAGTTCGTGGGAAGTTCATTTCAGCTTGCATTTTCTCAAAGGAAGATTTTGTTCCCTAACATTTTCGGCCAATTAAAATTTCAGCTAGGGAATCCGAAAAGATGAACTTCTTCTAGCTTATGAAAACATCACTTTAAACAGACTTCAAACGCCATAAGGTACTTAAAAATGCCTTTCTGCAGCTTTTGGTTGATTTGACTCGTTGGGTGCCCCTGCTGTCGGTCTTGTTTCCAACGGTTCAAGTAAACTCATCTTCTTAGCATACTGATGGCACTGTGATCGTATTAGTTACGCACTGCAAAATGTTCAAAAGCCCCTGATGGTTTGTAACGAAGTTTCCCGAGGCGATTTCGAGAGAAACACAAAACTTCTTGTTGAAAATGTCTGTCGGGTGAACGAAAACGTTCGCAGACACAGGGCCCACGCAGGGAGAGGGGCCGGGCCTCTCCCCCCTCCCCCCAACTTTTTGTGGAAAAAATAATAAATTAACTAAAACACATATCCAAAAATAGTACGCTAAAGGTGGCGGATCTCGCGGGAAAACATCCAAATTTATGATTTTGGTTCCTTTCGGTCCTGTCTGATAGAATAACTTTTAAAACTGCTTTCTTTACAATTCATACACTTAGTTGTAGTCTTCTGTTGGTGATTATAACTTGGGGTTGACAGACGAACACGACTCCCGCCATGTGCCCATTGTGTAAAACAAGCATGTCTTTAAGCGATTTTCCTTGTCTATAAGAAATCAAGGGAAGTTCCTTGAATATCGCTCTGAGTAATGGTTGTTCTTGTATTAGATGCCATTTGTCCATTAGTATGTTTTTCAAACATGGTAACGATGGTTGAAATTGCGTCACGTAGGGTAGAAGCTTTTTATGCATTCTGTTTCTGTGTTAGAGCTGTTGGTAACTTCTAGAGATGAGGCGCGTTTTAAAGTTTTCTATGTTGTCTGTGAAGCAACTCTTAAAGAATTACTCAAGAGAGGTAGGTTCAAAGAAAAGACTCAAGAAAGGTTCAATAACAGTACTAAACACTCAAAATGACAGAACAGACAAACTTTGCCTTTCTGACGTGGCAAATGAATTTGTTGGTGGTAACGACAATTCGGTACATTCAGAGAAGCCGATTTCGTGACATTAAGCGAATAAATGAACCAAAGTTATGATTCCTCTACCTTCGCTTACATATTACGTCAGCGTGATTACAAACCCCTTTCTCTAATATATGCGTTTTAATTATTTTTAGAGTTAGTCCCCTCACCTCACTTGAAAACGTGGGAGCCCCCCCCCCCCCCTCTAAAAACTGCTCCGCGGGCCCTGAGACAGGATTCATTCTAAGTTCCGTTCGTTGATAATGATAATTGTTCTTGCTCCTAATAAAACGGAACAGACTGTCTAGAATGTTTCCATGGATTTCACAACGTCGGTCACAAATTCTAATTTCACCACAGCCTGAAATCAGGCCCGTGATTTATGCAAAATCACTTTTGTGGTTGAGCTTAAAGAATACTAGTGGAAGTAAGAGTCAAAGTATGAATGTAATTAATGTTAATAAAGAAAATTACCTTGCACAAAAACAGATAGCAGAAGAAAAAGCCACTGAGTTGCTCGCATATGGGCCATTACTGATCGATGCGCGTCTCAAGCCGCTGTTGAATTTGTTTGTGGTTAATTAGTGCCTATTTTTAGAGGCCTCATTTGCAATGGATGACTGGAAACTGAGCATCCTTAGCAATTGAATTCATATGTCTCAGTATATAGATTCTGTACTTGCCTGATGTAAATCATCAATTGTAGTCGGGAGACTGGCTCGGACCTCGAAGACAAGGCGCTGGCTCGGCAGTGATTCTCCCTTCTATTTATTCATCATTTCACCCACTCGGTGATCCATTTATACGTCCCATCCGTTATATCTAACCACCAAAGTCCACGTATGCTCTTATCAACTCTTCCTTAGACACTCCCCTCCTCCTCCTCCTCCTCTCCGTCCGTCAGTATTCGGTCAATCCACTGTTCCAGTCTTTACAAAGACTTGCCACGATGCTAATTAGTTTGTGACGTCAAATCAGGAATAGCCACGCCTCTTCTGACTGACTCGGTCGTGTCACAGATGATGGCTAGATTTTGTAACTTCTACAGCCTATAAAAAGTCAACATTTGGTTTAAAAAGGCGCTAAAAGGCACAATGCGTTTCCAACAGATGCAAAGATTTATTTAAGCGAAAATTTTTTGAGCTAGGTGCACTTTAATTATTGGAACCCACAAGTGATATTAAGCTGCGATATTCAAGGAAAATACGAAGGACTACAGGAATGGCTCTATGACAGTTCGGTATTGAATAAAAGAAAAATGAGAGCAAATATTCGGAGCTCGCACATTGATGTAGCCTAAATTCTTTTGAGATAGTTCAAGTGGACATGTTTCTAGTGGACACATTTAAGCAAAACCTTAAATGGCCACTGTATGATTCAAAAACCAAGTGGTAAAAGTAATTTTTTTCGGTTGATTCTTTACGAATGCTTCGGTAAGGGTTAGAGGTTACCAGATTCCTCCTACCATGAAAATGAGAAGCTTGAAACGTATTGAGGAGATTTTTACTAAAACCATTAATAATGGACAGAAAATGGATTGGAAAAATACCCCTCCGGCTCTGCCCTAGCTGAGCGAAACTCATTGATTAGGTGAGCTTAATTTTCACCATGTACGTTAGTTTAGATTGCTTTTTCTTTTCTTTGTTTTACTTCATTTCAGAGTCTCACCGATTCCAACACCGAGGTATAGTTTAAAATTTATCTTTAATGCGAATTTGCACACAACAACAGGAAAGGTTTGAGATAAATGTTCAGAAAAATCAAGGTAATCCCACAGGGGCTTGTTAGCAGCAATTATCATTCGTGTCCGTTAAGGCCTGGGCAAACGGCTTCAACATTTGCTTCAACATCCGTTCTATTTTGTTGAACAGCAATGTCGAAACCGTTTGCCATTCCCTTTCAACCGTGTTGAAACTTGTTGAATGGAAGTTGAATCGATGTTCAATGAGTTTAAAATCTTTTAAACTTTGCTTCAACATCAATTCAACATTTCATTTGAGACCATGAATGTTGAACGATGTTGAAGCTGTTTGCCTCCCCCTACGCACTAATCGTTCTCTCAAAGACGTTTCCATAGTAGCAACCACAGGCCTGAATACCAGGCTTCTCGTGAAGAATTGTTCAATCAATTCTTGATGATGTGCTGAAACCGTTTGGCACCTCCGGCGTTCAACATCGTTCAACAAGGTGCAACAAAATCAAACGAATGTTGGAGTAAATGTTGATGCTGCCACACAAACCATATGTGCCTTTCAAAGCACAGACAAGTGGCAAACCTGTTTAGAAACAATAACGACGATCTTTTTATTGATTTTGGGGCGTAAGCTTTGTAAAGGATAGTTATTCTATTAGTTTTTTTTCCAGTTTGTAAAATTCAGTTATGTGTATGTACTAATATTGACTGAAAGAGGCCAGCCATGAAATTTGACCCCACCCCGTTAATACGGCCAAATTCTAATGGCGCCATAGTGGCCATATTAACGGGGGTGTAGTTGTGATTAGCTCGCCTACGTCAGTTTTTTGTATAATTCGTAAGATTTCCGTATATATATCCACTGTTTTAGTCTTAGGAGAACAGACTTCCCAGCTCCTTTTCCTCCAGGACCAATTAAAGAATATCTAGCCATCTCTACTGTTAATTTCAAATTCCAGGGGCGTAGCCAGGATTTTTCAAAGGGGGGTCACACTGTGTCAAACAGAGGGTACTCACCAGATTGCCACCTGAATATTGTAGGTTGTTTGCTTAAAAAAAGGCTTAAAAGGAGGTGGGTCACGGGCACCCCAGGACCCCCCTCACTACGCCCTTGAATTCTACCCTGTGATTCATGAGTAGTTAGCAGATTTGATGCACATCACTATCTTTGATGCACATCATTATTTTGGCGGCCTTAAGCTGTGATCGACCAGTCACTATTTTATACTTTCGTCGTTTTTCAAAAACCCTCTTTATTCCATACTCCTTTCTCGTCAAATCTTGAAAAGAATACAACCTCGAGAGTTCATTTTAATTCGCTCATGCAATTTTCCCTTCACCACTCGAGCTCCTTTATTTATCCAAAGAGATTTGCACTATTCAATTAGTTCATTTAGCGACTGATCCACACTTGCACTCGTGAGGGTTGGACTGTGAACAGAAGGGTAAATGGACGGATAACAATGTCAGTGCGGATTATTTGAAGAGTACATCAGTGACTTGGAGAAATGGAGGATTGATTCAATGGTGCATCGGTGAACTGATGGACTAAAGGACTAATGCCGCAGGTAGAGTACTTGGTGGTCCTTTAGCGGAATGGAATCTAGACACATTAACTTCGGACATATAGTACACAAAATTAAGAAACTGCAACTAAGTTTTTCTTTTGCAAAGGCGGAAAAAATATTAAAAATCAATTATTCTCAGCTGATAATACCTGTCAGGCTGTGACTGCGAATGATCTATTTTTCTTCTTTATTACGTCTATGCATGAGTTATGCAGTATTATGACTATAGTAGCGCACATAAAAGCAGTAACTCCTTTGAGTTTACGGGCCCAATATATAGAGACAATTAACTAATAACAATATGTCCCAGAAGACTACTCTTTATTACTGTCCACAGCAGATAAACAGAATGTTCAGGATTAGTAAAGTGTTTGGAAGTAGAGAAGCTGAAACACTCTGGTCCTGTGACTCAAACACTTTTGACGTTTCGTTGCCGGAAACTGAAACCCTTACGGTCGGCAAGACACTCAGATAATTACTTGTTGCCATGAGAGCCATCGTTCTCTGAGAGGAGCTTGTTGTCGCCATCGGCGCAGATGCCATGTCGTTTTCTAAGGTACTTGGATAGCTTTTAGTCGACGAGGATCTTTGGGACACTGAAATAAAAAGGACTCGATATGAAGCTTTTTTATTAACAGAGAGACTAGTAAGTTATAAGTGTCCAAACGCAGTCCGTGACGTGCAGTATGCCGTTTGTTTTAATTTTTAAATGTGGTACAACATTATACACTTAATGTATGGTCCCGAGGGAAACAGTTACTTTTGTTTTCCCTCGAGTCCTGATGTTTCCCGAGACGTAGTCAAGGGAAACATCAGGACCCGAGGGAAAACAAAACTAACTAGTTTTCCGAGGGATCATGCATTAAGTGCTTTGTTATATACCGAGACTTTCCCTTCAACAACCACAGCAAAATAAACTGACAAACAAACAAAGACGGCGCTACAAGAACACGTCTTTGTTCACAGGCCTGCTGAACGAATAATGTACAAATGGCTAAAAGTACCTGAAAAAGTAGAATATGCCTTTTTTTTAATTTTCCGAATCTTTTCTTCCTATTAGATGCTGAATTTGTTCGGCTGATACTGGAGAAAAACGTTTCCTTTTAGTCGCAGGTTCCATAACTAAACTGAAAACTGGCAGTGTTCTCAGATCCGCCTTCGTCAATCAAGCTGACGTGAACACGTGCTGAAGATTATGCCCCTTTTTAGTCATTCACTAATCACGTGCTGTTGTATCCTGCGCGCGGGCAACAACTGCGGAATTGTATCCCGATCGGGATACATTTGAATTTGGTCAGGGACACGTGACCAGGAATCAACCAATCACAGTGCTCGTTTTGTTGAGTGAAAGTCTAGGTATATAAAAAAATGTGTTATTTTTGGGAGTTTGTAAGAGTTGTTCGAAGGGGCTGAAACCGATTATTGGTGTGGGCTGGATGACACTGGATACGCTGGAAAAATATAATAATCCCAAAAAAGTTTTGAGAGCCAGTGAACAATCAGTTCGTACTTACACAACGACATTGGAAATGGTGCAGTTGGTGTTGAAGTTTCTACGCATGCAGCTGCTGTGGATGCGCTACTGGGTTTAATCCTCACGTTAATCCATGGCATGAAGACACGCACTTTGGCATACACTCCAAACTTGCCTGGATCTCCACACCCATCACCCCAGCTAGTGACACCTTCCAGATACCATTTGTCATTGAATTCACAAACAAGCGGTCCTCCACTGTCACCCTGACAGGCATCCACGCCTCCTTGTTCCGGTCCTGCGCACATCATAGAATCGTCAACTAGTCCTGGATGTGCCTGTCGGCAACGCTGATGTGAAACAAGTGGTACCGAAGCCTGCATTAATACGCTTGGCTGCCTCCCACCGGAATACAACGTTCCCCATCCAGTTATCCAGCAGGTTTTGTTTACAATAGAGTTAGTGGAATCTGGCAGACAGGCTGTCCCAATTGCTTGCGTTAGATTGACGGGTCTTGCGAGTTTTAGCAGGGCAATGTCGTTGCTTTCTCTAAGCGGCGTATTGTAGTTTTCGTGAACAATGATTTGTATTACATCTATGTCTTGTTCTGTTCCTAAGGTATCGTTTTCTTTATAGTGAGCCCCCATTCTAGTTAGAAAGTAACAATTAACTGTTAACAATAAATTCGTTTAACAGCAAACCAAAATCTATATTCACTGTCAGTTACGGTTACTTTTCCGGTTACTCCCTTGTTTTCTATTTTGATCCAGCAACTTTGATATGAGTCTTACATCAGTTCTTATTAACCTGGATTTCACTTGATTTTTGAAAGTAACTTTCGTTTGGTTTGGTTCTTCATCAGTTTGCTTTGTAATTGGTCAGCGCGTCACTTTGAGTTCTCAACCAATTAGAAGGGAAACAAAAACGAATTGTGACTTGCTCGCGCGTATTTTCCCGCAGTTTATGCGAGCTACATGTAGTTTCTTCGAATTATTGGTTCAGTGCGTATTTTACATCCATTGTTAGTTGTTGATTACTTATTTAATTATCTTTTTTCTTATTTATCCTTTATTATTATTGCTACTGTCACTGAAAAGCCCCCATGGGGAGTTGCCAATAAAGTATTGTATTGTATTGGACCGGCGGAGCAATTGCTTTACGGTTTTAATTTAAAACACTCCACTGAATTGAAAATCTTATTTTGGGATATCCCTCGAGTATTGTCCTTGAATGGAAGTACATATATATTTCACATTTCATTACATAGTAGGGGGTCCGTGGTAACCGGTGTTAGTGTGGTAAATATCGTGAGTTACCATCAGTCCTAACCTCCAACCCTTAACCTTAATCCTAACCCTTACCCAAGCATTCGTAAAAAAATCAGCTGAAAAAGATTACTTTGTTGTTAAAGTGCCTATGAAGCAAAATTAGTTTTGCACTTTTCTAAAATGCAATGTTTTAAATGCACAATTCCAAAGTTTGAGTTGTCTAGGAAAAAATGGCGATTTTACGAGCGCTGAAAGTTGGACAAGCCGAGGGCTTGTGACGTAACGTTGGGTGCATAAGTTAGTTTACGCTCCGCATTGATTTCTTGTCAGGTCAAGGAGGATTTACCAACTTTTCCGCTATAAAAACACGCCTAGTGATTCAGAAATGAGTAGCATTTCCGATACATTAAGCAACCCCGAGGAAGGAGATCTTCCAGTGTAGGAGATATTGAGGTGGTTTACTGGACCTCGAACGATTAGCCGAAGTGGAAGACGGAGAAAATGGATGGGCTTACCTCCAATCGTTAGGAGCACCTGCAACGCAATATCGCCCTCCTCTACCTTTCTCTTTAATTTCCAACTATATAACACGTTGATTTGGCTTATCAACGAAGTTGATAATGTAAATTGACCACCGTACAGGGATTCGATTAGCTGAAGTTTCGAGCGTTAGCCCTTCGTCGGAGCGAATCGAGGAATTGTGGGTTGTGTATGGTTTATAGACAGAAAATGGAGCTACGCCATTGGTGGTAACATGGTAACGTGAAAAACAGGAATAAATTAATTGAATGAAAAGCGCTCGCTGATACCGTGGGGATTAAGAGTGCCAATTTGAAAGATCAGTTTTTGCTCGAGATTTTTACGGTTTTCCGTTAAAATTTTCGTGTTTCACTCCCCCTCCGACGCAGCACCACAGTTTCTTTAGAAACTAATCCCCTTTATTCATATATACCACGTTGGCTTGTTGTTTTGAAGCCAAAATTAAGTCACAAGCTGATGTCACGTGGTATTTTGACCGCGCAATTTGAATTCCATTTTTCGTGGTAAAATAATCCAACTTTCAGCGCTGTTAAAATCGATAATCTTTAGCCTAGACAACTCAAATGATGGAATTGTGCATTTCAAACATTAAATTTTAGAAAAGTGCAAAAGCAAATTTCGCTTCATAGCAATTTAAGTCATACAATGGCCATTGAAGGTTTTCATAAGGGAACTGGCAACTCCTAAACGTATTCACTCTAACACCCTTTTTTTTGAAAATTTTCGACAGAGGTCAAGAGAATTCTGGCTACATCCATACATGGGCTTCGAACCTTTACTTTCATTTTTCTTTTATTCAATAGCGTACTGTCACAGAGCCACTCGTGTAGTCTTTTTTACGCTAATTTTGTTGAAAGTCGAAAACACAACTTCTCTTTCTCCCCTTATTTTTGAGAGCCGCCCCAGTTACAAGTCATCATTAAGTCCGGTCGATTTTCAAACCCCTCATACCTCACGTAAAAGGAGGATGGTGTTTCTCCTGGAAGACAATGAGCAGCCGTTAAAACCCAGGAAGGATTAAGTAAAGTTCCTCCGCAGAACTGTTTGTCGTCTTTGTGTCTTAGCATTGCCTGCCAAGGCCAGGAGTTGATAGGAGCTTCTGAACCACCCACTATACGTGCTTGCGTACTTGGACGCCGGCCGCAATAACCTAAGTGAAGAATATTTTTCGATTTAAGATCTAATAATAATAATAATAATAATAATAATAATAATAATAATAATAATAATAATAATAAAAAGTGCGAGCAATGAGCAAAATTATCACGCGTATGACCACCCGATAAGAGAATTATTATTCCACTGAAAAATTTTCCTTCGTGTTTTGGAGATGTTCCGGATGTTCCCAAATGTTACATGTTCCTGGTTTTACCAACGCCTGACAATGAGCAAAGACAATGAACAAAGACAAACAAACTTGAATACCAAGGTTGTTTGGTTGTGGAATGAATATTGTAACTGTTCCGCCGTGATATGTAACTCGTCCCTCTTGTTAATTTTCACAGAATTGGGATTAATGGATGCTAAAACCCTTCTAAACCATTTCTGCAAATTAGATAACTATCTATGACATCATAATACAACACCATAATACAATATCCTCAACGAAGCATGCTTTCGAACTTGTTTCCCACGGTTCAAGTAAACTGATCGTCCTAGCATGCTGATGGCACTAGAAGCCCCTGATGGTTTGTAACGAAGTTTCCCGAGGCGATTAGCCGAGAGAAACATAAAACTACTACTTAAAAATTTCTGTCCTGTTTCCACTCATTCATTCATTTATGATTTAGTTAAACGAGAACGTTCGCAGACAGGATTCATTCTTATCTCCGTTCGTTGATAATGAAATTGTACTTGTTCCTAATAAAACGGAAAAGACTGTCTAGAATATTTCGATGGTGCTTTGTTTGTGGCCTTCTAATAATTTAGACCCTCTTCTGGCCGCTAACTCGAAGCTATTGAATATCATATTTCACGACGTTGGTCACAAATTGTAATAGCACAGCCTGAAAGCAGGCCCGTGATCTACAAGTGAGTCACAGTATGAATGTAACTAATGTTAATAAAGAAAATTACCTTGCACAAAAACAGGTAGCAGAAGAAAAAGCCACTGAGTTGCTCGCAGATGGGCCATTCAATTACTGATGCGCGTCTCAAGCCGCTGTTGAATTTGTTTATGGTTAATTAGTGCCTGTTATTAGAAACCTTATTTGCAATGGATGACTGGAAACTGAGCAACCTTAGTAATTGAATTCATATGTCTGAGTATATAGATTCTGTGTTGTAGACAGGATAGGGGGATTTTAGCGTTTTCATACTAAACTTCCTCGACTCTCAGGCATTTCATCATTTCACCCATTCATTTAGATCATTACATGAACGAATGGGTGACAGATGGATCACTGAAGTAATTACTGGAACGGTGGATTGACGGAATACTGACGGACGGAGAGGAGGAGGAGGAGGAGGAGGACGACGACGACGACGGGGGGGGGGGGGGGGGTGGGGGTTTCTAAGGAAGAGTTAATAATAGCATAGGTGGACTTTGGTGGGTAGATATAACGGATGGGACATATAAATGGATCACCGAGCGGGTGAAATGATGAATAAATAGAAGGGAGAATCATTGCCGAGCCAGCGCCTTGAAAATAAATTTATAAAGTCTCAGTCTCCCGACTACATTTGATGATTTACATGTACAATTTAAATATGCTGTTAACAATGATAGTGCTCTCCGAATAAAGTCTTGATCACACACCATCTAGGAAACGTATTTTCTCTGATTCTGCTGTATCCCATCATTTACCCATTCCTTTGAATGTACACCGTTGAACTATCAGAAATTAAAGCATTTGCCCGCCAGAAAAACTGACTGGGACAAGCAACTGTTTAGGCTACCATGCTATTAAGGACTGGAACTTTAGATCTTTCAAGTCAGAATTAAGAGACTGCACTTCAAATCGTAACGTCCAGGTCTGCGTTGCTCGAAGCATGGTTAGCGCTAACCATTTGTTAAGATGCTTCGAGCAACTGGGCCCAGGTCGTCTCTGTTCTGTAGTTTCACTTAGGAATCGATGTAAAAAGGAAAGTGGAATCCTATCAAACATGACTTCTTTTCGAAGGATTATAGTGATGTCTCCCTTTCTATTAAACTAACTATCATACGTTTGTCAACTATGAAAAACAAAGGACACAGAATTTTTAATTTAGACGAATTATAACTTTGCATCATAACAACGTTGATGTCATGATGCCTGCATATACGAATGACACAATAAGCTCATTACTAAAAACATGAATCGCTGGGCGTTTGGATGGGAATGAAGAAATGTGTGCACGCGTGGCTTTTCAAAGGCACAAGCAGAGAAAAGTAGAATGCGCGCTTAGTTTACTGATTTCGCTCGACCATCCGGGTGGTGTCGCACTTATGTACACGACCAATAAGAAAAGAATGATGTCATTGATTAACGGCCAATAGAAAAGAAGCTAAGGAAATAATAAATGTAAGAAACTTGAGACTTAATTCAACGCCGAAATTTTGGCAGGTAAGTAGAAATAGAAATGTTATAGAAAAAACCAATTTCAAGAAAGCTTTGCATTTAATTTTAATTACTGACAATGGGTGTATACTTAGCAGTTCGAAATAATTTCAATCTAAGGACAGTGCTTGGAGACTGACGAGAAACAACCTAAGGTTTGTCAGGTTTCGGTGTTGGCGAATTCGGTTCAGATCCTTGATTGTTTATTGCAGTTTGTGTTAACTGGATGAAAGAATCACTCATGAAAGAATCACTCATCAACTCTAAATATTTTCCCTTCATAAGCATTCCTGCGTAGCTTAAAATGATCTCGTGAAAATATTTCCGTAACAGGATACAATCGGTTGTTACACTGCAATCTTGTCGTCATCTTGCCGAAGTTAACAGTCGTTATTTGAAAATCCTCTATTCATCCTTCACAAGAGACGTAAAAGCTTATATAGAAATGCAAATACGTTATCTTAAAACGTTAAAAAATTACCTGATTAAAGAACATCCGGCCACTTTATTTACGAAACTACCAGTCAGCTGAAATGGAAATGAGGATTGGATAAAATATAAAATAAGTTTTTCGCAATTTGAGATGAATGAGGTTAGATTTTAATTGAGATGAATGACGTTAGATTTTAATTTTCAAAGACGGTCAGGTCAAAACTGCGGATTTCTGAAAAAGTGTTAAGTTTCGATCTATTCCGCGCTTCCTTTCAGACCTCCTCCAGTTTTGTTGACATCAAATTTTAGTTGACAGCGATGTGAGAACTTGACCAGGTTTCCTTTCATTTGATGAGCTATTGTTTTACCATACGCGGTAGCTTATAATGTTTTTCTCTCTTCTTTGTTTTACGTCATTTCAGGGTGTCACAGGTTCCAACACCAAGTTAGACTTTAACATTTGTCGTTCACGAATGCAAATTTACAAACAACAACAGAAAAAGTTTGAGAGTATTGTTCAGAAATATCAAGGCAATCCCACTGGGAGTGTGTTAGCAGCAATTATCATTTCTCTCCGTGATCAACTCAGACAAACAGGATGTAAATCTAATTCTCATTGAAGAAAACAGAAAATAAACGCAAATAAATTTGTTTCCCCATATAAACGTATGCTTAGTGTTACCTTGGGTAGAAAGAGTTAGCACTCGCATTCTCTAATGGCTCAGGGAAAATGTCCCTTATTGCTGTTGTTTGAGCTTCTTTTCATTACAGTACATGGAGCCGCCAATCAGCCACCTCTTTATTATGGCCAATTTTCACACAAGAAAACAACAACAACAACAACAACAAATTTAATGGGTAAATTCTGGTGACCCAGTAGTTTACATTGTGGCCCTTAAAATAAAGATACAAATGCAAATTAAAATTATAAGCAATGATTATCCCGTTAATGTGGCCACCTCGTTATATCATCCAACGCCATGTTATAAAATCTCAACCTGTGTACGTCTTTATAAATTCAGCTCGTTAATGCGGCCACACAAATCATATGTGCCTTCTCAAGCAGAGACAAGTGGCAGACCTTAATTCAGAAACAATAACGATGTTCCTTTTTTTATTGATTTTGGGGCGTTTGTGTTGAAAACTTTAGAGCGGAGCTCCGGCGGCCCGAAGGGCCGCCAAGCGGAGCCCCATACCTATAGAAACCCGTCAACTGCTTTTCTCATGGTAAAAATGGCAGCGGTATTGCTCGCGGGCGCGTACGCACAACGACGACGTTGCCCAATAATTAATAATATCCTAATAATAATAATAATAATTGTGTAAATAACAAAATGCTCGAATATGATTGGTTCTTAACAGCTTACATTTGTGTCTTAATTGGCTGCTTCAGGTCCAAACTGTCCGATTTGAGCTTTCCTATTACAAACACCTGTAATCGGACAGGCCAAATCGGACAGTTACCTTATTTGGTTATGTTGAACAGTAGCTGCTATGTCGTGTTCGTTGTCAATCTTCGCGCTTTGTAAAATAGCAACCATTTCCGTTGGTTATTTTGTACAATACTTTTTACAATTTAGAAAGTTGACCTCTAGAGCTTCTCGCATTTTGTTATTGACACAATTAATTGGTAATAGAACTTTGTGTCGTACAATTCAGGGGTAATCGTGCTCGTAATTTCAAATCAGCCTCGCGCTACGCGCTCGGCCAATTTGAAATCACTCGCCCGATTACTCCCTGAATTGTACTCCACTCAGTCCTATTACCATTACTAACCCTGCCGCTAAAATTTATTTGAATCATCTACTTTGCACAGCAAAACTGAATTACTTTAAACTCTGAAAGAAAACCTAGTAAGATATACTTGAAATTAGGGCTTTCGAAGGAAAAGCGCGCCAAACGTTTCCTGTTTCCAAAAAGACTAGAACTTCTGAAACAAAGAGAAGAAGTCCCAAAGGCTTACCATTGTTACCGCTATTGTTTTCTTAGAACAAAGATTGAATGCATAATTAATGTATGGGGCTGTGCGGAGATCTGGCCAAATAAAAGTGTTGTAAAGTGCTAGAAAACTGGAGTGAGCCATCCTAAACGAGCCTTGTGAAATTGAAAACAGCCTCATGCTTATTCCCTGCTAGCAGAGGCCTCTTTTCCTTTTATTCACCGTGCTGGAAAATCCATAGCAGTTACTAACGCCCCTTGGGATGCTGGGTAGTTTATTCGGCAATTTCAAGATGGCGGACGTAAACTCTGTGAACCTGCGACTTCTTGAGATCTCTATAAAAATAGCTTGCGAGCCTTGTTTCGTCGATTACCAATCGATCACTATTGGTATATAGCGAAACAAGGCATCTACCGAGGACGGTTTACGAAGAAGGGGCAAATTTCACGTGTCATCAATAAAGCAATATTTTCTTTATCGAACTAGATAATTTTCGAAGGCAGCGCGCTTTTAAAAATAGTTTGCGAACCTTGTTTCGTCGATTACCAATCGACCGCTATTGGTATTTAGCGAAACAAGGCATCTACCAAGGACGGTTTACGAAGAAAGGGCAAATTTCACGTGTCATTAATAAAGCAGTATTTCCTTTATCGAACAAGATAATTTTCGAAGGCAGGGCACTTTTAAAAATAGTTTGCGAGCCTTGTTTCGTCGATTACCAATCAACCGCTATTGGTATTTAGCGAAACAAGGCATCTACCGAGGACGGTTTACGAAGAGAGGGCAAATTTCACGTGTCATCAATAAAGCAATATTTTCTTTATCGAACTAGATAATTTTCGAAGGCAGGGCGCCGATTACTAATCGACCGCTATTCGCTTCTATCACACGGCGGCCATCTTGAAAATCGAGGCTGTGCGTGCTAATTGTTTACATTGTTGCCGTCACAACATTGTCGACGCAACATGCCGAACAAAGAGAGATGTTACGTGCCGTTGTGCTCCAATAAAAGGACGAAAAGAGAAGACGCGATCACTTTCCATCGTTTTCCGAAAAGTCAAAAACGTAAAGACTGGATCATTAAGATTCGTCCAGATGTCGGCAAGTACTTCAAGGTTAGTGATTTTATTTTTTCGCTCACGTCATTTTAACCTGTAAGTTTTTACTCGTTCGTGCATGCAGATGTTTTGGATAGCAGTTTATATCAATAATTTAAGTAGGACTACAAACGTTAACTGAGTCGCGTTATGGATACTTCGAGTTAATTAATTCCCAGTGGCTGCGGTCTCTGACCTATTAGGCGTGTTATTATTTGTCTTTCAGATCACCAACAGCACGAAGGTGTGCTCGCAACATTTTCTTAAATCGGACTTCAGAAGGAGATTGAGTGGTCAAAAGACATCGTTAAAACGAAAAGCAGTGCCCTCCATATTTGAATGGACGAAACCATCGTCAAAAAGAAGAATACTTCAGCGAAGGTCAATAATTTTAGCTGTGACTGATGAGAAAGCAACAGATAAATTTTTGATTTTCTATCAACCCAAGTGAAATCCGATTTATACAGGATCAAAGCGTCAACACAAAAAATCATGCAAGGAGTCGAGGGAAATTTTTTAAACAAGACGCGAAAGCTAAGCAATAAGCTGCGTTTCCCAAAGGTTTAAGGTTCATATTAGTTTCTCCAAATGGAATTTTAAAACGAGTCCGAACTTAATTGTTTCATTCAAGTGAGCTTACAAGACCCGTTGTGGGAATCGAAAATTACATTAACCTCAGGCCTCGCATGTCTAATTACTGTTTACAGCATCTGCCATCAACAATGTACCTACCTCAATCACATCACTGCACCCAAGTACAGGAGTCTACCGCTGTCTATACTCCAACTGTTAATGACCACGACTACGTTGCCTCGGGGAATCATACCACTACAGAGGATACATGTATGCTTCGAGCGGCTCAAGAAAGGATAGCAACATTGGAAGCTATGCAAGAAAAAAAAAAAGGGTTTTATTTGTACAGTTACGAATGAAATCTGATGCAGCTATTAAATTTTATACAGGATTTCCATCGTTTAAGATCCTTGCAGCTACTTTCATTGCTCTTAAACCAACATCTGAGAAAATGTACTCCTGGTCGCAGTTGCAAAGGCTCCAAAATAAGGGAGCAGTGGAAGTAGGAAATTTAAGAGACACATTGAGAACATGCAAACTTAGTTTATTTCACCAGTTTTACTTATTGCTAAACAAGCTACGATTGGGTACCTTTGACCAGGTGTTAGCTGATACCTTTAATGTATCTGTTGCAACAGTCGGCAGAATAATGATTTCTTGGGTAAATTTTTTGTACTTTGTTTTAGGTAGTATGCCTATTTGGCCATCTCGGGCTCAAATCCAAAAGCACATGCCTGACTGTTTCAGGCAATTTTTTCCCAGGTGTAGGGGTATTATTGATGCATCTGAAATTAAGGTTCAGGCACCCTCAAGCATGGTGCTTAACAGCGAATTATACTCGGCCTGTAAAAGCCACACTACCTACAAAGGTAATGTTGTCATTTCACCTTCAGGTGAGATAATTCACGTAAGTGCCCTTTTTGCAGGGTCAATATCTGATAAAGAGCTTGTGAGGCAGTCTGGTCTTTTACCATTGCTTGAACCTTGGGACCAGCTGCTAGCTGATAAACGATATGTTATCTCCCATTGGATGTGAGGTTGTAATGCCTGCATCTCTTTCAAGTAAAGGGCAGTTCTCAAAGAAGGAGTTGATGAGAAGTAAACGACTACACAATGTACGTGTGCATGTTGAGGGAGCCATTAGAAGGATGAAGGAATTCCATTTCTTTGATCGTGTCCTTCCATTAACTGTAGCAGGAAGTATTAATGAAATATGGTCTGTAGCTTGCCTGTTGACAAATTTTCAAGGGCCCTTATTTTATTAGCCTGGCAAAATGGACTCACAAATTTTCACAAGTTTGAAAATGCTGGTTTGTGTGCACAAACTTGGGTTGGGTGGTGAGGTGAGCTTGCAAACAGACAGAATTGCAGAAAAACATTTGAAAGGTGTTCTGCGAAAGGGAGGCGACGTGTATCGCCTTTTTGCCTTAAAATCCAAAATATCCCTAAACTCACTCTACTTTGACATATAGACTGCAAATGGTGTCAGAAATGAAGTTCTGCACATATTTTGTGATTAGAAAGCTAGGATCTGAAGTATTAGCTCGTGAAAAAACTCGAGAAACAAAAACAAAAGGATCTGATGCATGGTTGATTTCTTTTGTTTTGAGTTGGTTCAGTTTTAGGAAAAAGTTGTTGCTGAATCCAAGCCTTTAAATCACAAAATAAGTGCAGATTTTCATTTCTTACACCATAACCAGTCTGTATGGCAAGGTAGAGCAAATTTAGAGAGATTTGGATTTTAAGGCAAAAAAGTTATATACACCCCTTTTGCGGAATACCCTTCATTCAGTTTCAGCATTTTTGCTGATGCCCAATCTAAGTTTCTAACTTATGATGACTTACTAGTCCATCTGGCCAGGTCTTGTGTATACAGATACATTATAGTTTTAGCTTTTATAAGGCTGATTCCAGTACTCTGTGTATGAAGACAGCCACTTATTTGAATCAGTAGTTTTGCATGCCTGGCCGGCTGGGTAATTGTCATAGATTGTCGCTACTAAAATATTTTGGCTTGGTCAAAGGCCTGTGTGATTTTGAACTTCTTTTAAACAACCAAAACTACAATAATATTGATTTGGTATAATTACAGGAAATGAGATTGCCTATCAGAATTGGTTCCCCTAATGTATGGGTAATTAAATAAATTTCAACCACATCACAAAATAATCAATATTTACATGTATCTACATAATGAGCACCCCTATATCTTTTATGTAGAAATACCCCCTAAAGAGGGGATTGGGTGACTCTTCATTGGGGTAATTTTCTGAGTGAGTGTTAAGCACACTCAATACAGTGATACTTTTATATTTATCATCCCTTAGGAGGTTTGTAAATATTAATCAATGTCAAAAAACAAACAAACAAACAAACAGTTATTGTACTGAAGCGGGTAGGTGAAAGTTAAAGTAAAATAAGTTCAACTTTTCAAGCATTTCAGTAAAGAGATCATTGTCAAAGTAAATTCTTTCACAATGAAATTCTTGGCAACAATAAACAAAAAAGTCAATCCATGTGCAACCTGTTAGGCCAAGGATGCCCATGACCTGGTAGTAGTATTTATGGGTCTTCTTTAGAGAATAAGTGCCTGTAGTTTCATTGAACTTTAGATACTTGAGATTCGACAGAAACTCTGCCATGGAGCACTTAATCTCAAGAAGACCCCATGGTTGGCCCTCAGATGGATCATAAACTCTTCTATCAGGACTACAGCCGAGGTGTCGGAGGGATGGGTTGATTACAAGGTCAACTCTGTAGACCTTCCCCCCAAACTGTGACACTTAATATTGTGCTGCATCATCCTCGTGCTCAATCCCGTACTTCATCGCTGCAGTTTGCACCGTCTTGCCCTTTAGGAATCTGGCGGAAAGATTTTCGTGGTCTTTTTGCCTTGAACACACGCTCTTGAAGTTAGAAGCTGTTAAGCAGTTCTTTCTGAGGCGGTGCCAATCCTTGCATGGTGAATGCTCCCTTGTCAGCATTTCATATTCAAGGGACTGTTCTCTGCTAATAGAAAGGGAGTCGTAAAACAATTGTTGTCTTTCCGACAAAACAATGCATATGCAGGGAAGAACAGGAAGAACAAATTCAGGAGCACGGGCAGCATTAGGATCCGGCAGTATTTTAGGGAGCGGTTGTTGATAAGCGAGCACAGAGCCTTTTGGAACATCTCCAAACTTGCTGTTGAACTATTTGAGCCTGGTCGTTTAGCTCTTTGCACAAGGCCTTGGATTGATGCCATCTATTCTTGGTGGTATATGCCAGGTCTGTGAAAAATACAAATTAAAATTATTGTGAAATCGTGTTATCGTGCCGTGAATCGATCTCGATTTTTCCTGATCGCGCTAAATAATAATAAACAAATAAGGCAAACAAATGAGTGCATTTACTATAAATTATCCGAAGATGATTCTACTTGGCCTATCGTCTCGAAAAGAACAAAAGTAAAAGAAAAACAGCGCAAATATTTATATGCCTAATATATAAATAATAACAGCACACACACACACACACACACAAAAGACAGTGCGGACCGCTGAGGACACAGTTAAATTTGCTTAGATTTGACCGAAAAGGAGTCTTTTTAATAAGACTTTCACCGGCAGTTAGCCGAAGAATTCGGAAATTTTAAGAAGCCTTGTACTTTTAAGAAGTCGAACTACCTACTGAATTGATTTCTTGACGACACAGCAAGCTGAGTTTAGTGATCAAGCGGGTCTTTCCTTGAGCCCTTTCACGTAAGCAGCAAAATCCGAATATCTCCGGTGAGACAAGAAACTTTCTGTCGGTAAATCTAACGTAAATTAATCGTTTTATTCTTGTGGGTGATAACCAGGTTAACAAATAATCAATAGAGCCAAGGAATTGTCTCTGAGTTTTAATGACAACAATTATCCGGAAGCTAAAGTTTTCGCAGGGTAAAATTTGTGTGCACTCTTGATTTTAACGTTCAGGGAAAACGACGCATCCTTTTTTATCGCGCCCACAATTTTGTGTGCCTTGCGAAATACGAAAACTCACATTTTTCAGTGGGCTTTAAAAGCTTTAACATTTTTCAAAAAAGTACAATAAATGTTTGATGCAACCCCGGTGACATGTAAGCTCAACTTATGCGCGAGAACTGTCAGATTTCATCAAATTTCAATGAAAACATTATAACAAATATATTACAACTGTGTAAGTCAAAGGTACAAATTTAAAATTTGCCATACCTGAGGTTTTGAAGTTGAGGAAAGTACAGGTGGAACACTTTTTATCCCTAACATCTGATAGTGGGAAAGGGTAAACAACAGTCCAATAACATGATGGCAAAGTGCTTTACCAGCTGCATTCAAAGCGAGAGATGTTTGCTTTCTGATCCGCTGAGCCAAGTCCAAAATCGACGCAAAGCTTGTGCTGCTCCTCGTTTTTTTTTCATACTTCTATAACACTTGGCCTTCACTGACGGTCCTTTGTCTTGAGTTTGGTTTTTTTACTGGGAATTGGTAATACATATGACTTATACTGTCCTGTTAATCACGGCAACAATTTGAGGAAAATACAGAAAAGTCGAGGCTGGAATATAAATTTTATTTGCAAACGAAACATACCTTCAACATCCCCTTGTGAGGGTGCATTTAATTGGTATCTGCTCTGAAGCAAATTCTTCCACAAACGCATTAGTTACTTTTGGAAGTTGCACTAAACTCTTGTGCCAAAAATAATTGTCTGCCATCGTGGATGACAACAAATCAATGTTACCACGCACAGCCTCGCTTCGGTGCATTAGTTTTTACGTCACGAGAAAGATGGCCGCTCTGTGATAAAGGCGAATTGGTATTTAGCGAAACAAGGCATCTACCGAGGACGGTTTACGAAGAAAGGGCAAATTTCACGTGTCATCAATAAAGCAATATTTTCTTTATCGAACTAGATAATTTTCGAAGGCAGGGCGCTTTTAAAAATAGTTTGCGAGCCTTGTTTCGTCGATTACCAATCGACCGCTATTGGTATTTAGCGAAACAAGGCATCTAGCGAAGACGGTGTTCGAAGGGAGGTCAAATTTCTCCTGTCATCTATTTGCTTTATTTTTGTTTCTTTACTATTTTGTGAGTAGTATAAATAAAGGTGAAAGAAATGTAAAACCATAATCTAACAGGAAATTTAACTAAAATACTTAGGTTTCCAGGTCACGTCCACATTGATTCATTGAAGCACGTGACTAAACCACACAACTTAAAGAACATGTCTGTTAAGAACGTTTGAGGCTCAAATGGGACAAAAATAAGAACGTTTAGCCTCAGCACCAAAATTAGAGGTCCTTATAAGAAAAGAGTGCATGCACAAATTACACAGTATTATGAATACAGCAACGGACATAAAAGCGGTAACTGCTTTAATTTATACGTTTAACAGGTAACAATATGACCCAAAATAGTGCATTAAAATCTAGATGTATTTTCCAGAATAAATGAACAGCATGTTAAGGATTAGCAAAGTGTTTGGAAGTAGAGATGCTAAAACACTCTGGAACTCTGACTCAAACACTTTTGACGTTTCGTTGCCGGAAACTGATATATTGGGATGGAGAGCAGGGTTAGCGCAGTGGTGAGAGCGCTCGCCTTCCACCAATGTGGCCCGGGTTCGATTCCCGGACTCGGCGTCATAAGTGGGCTGAGTTTGTTGGTTCTCTACTCTGCTCCGAGAGGTTTTTCTCCGGGTAGTCCGGTTTTCCCCTCTCCACAAAAACCAACATTTGATTTGATTTGATTTGATTTATTTAGAGTTTATTTGATTTGATATATGTGAGGCGCATTTGAAAATTGTATAATTGAATTTGCGCCATATAAATAAATATTATTATTATTATTATTGTTATTATTATTATTATTCTGGTTCTCGAACGTTATGACTCTCAGGGAACCAAGTTTTTTCATGGAAACCATCGCTTTTTGAGCGGAACTTGCTGTCACCATCGTCGTAGATTCCATGGCGTTTTCTAAGGCACTTGGGTAGCTTTCAGCAGGCGAGGATCTTTGAGAAGCTGAAATAAAAAACGACTCGATATGAAGCCTCTTCTACAACTACTATTTGGGTAGATTTGATATTGTTTATAGAGTATGTCGTTTGTTTAATTTGTATATGTTGTTCAACATATATTGTTCTGTGATTATTGTTCAACGCTGTCATTTTGAGGTGGTTTGTAAGGGGAGTTCGAATTGGCTGAAGCCGAATATGATCGTATTTTTTCCTGTGATGTGGGATGGACGACGCTGGATAAGTTGGCAAAATATATTAATTCCAAAGCAGTTTTGAAAGCCGCAGTTGCCAATCAGTTCGACGATTATGGCTGTACTTACACATCGACATTCCAGATGATTCAGTTAGTGTTGAACTGCTCTGGATAGGCTACTGGAGTTAATCCTCGTGTTAATCCATGACTTGAAGACCCGCACTTTGGCATATACTCCAAACTTGCCTGGATTTCCACACCCAACACCCCAGCTAGTGACATCTTTCACATACCATGTGCCATTGAACTCACAGACAAGAGGACCCCCACTTTCATATCGGCAGGCATCCACGCCTCCTCGTTCCGGTCCTGCGCACATCATAGAATCGTCAACTAGTCCTGGATGTGCCTCTCGGCAACGCTGATCTGAAACAAGAGGCACTTCAGCTTGCATTAAAACGTTTGGCTGACTCCCACCGGAATAAAGCGTTCCCCAGCCAGTGATTCAGCAGTCCGTTTTGCTGGCAAGAGAGTTAGTGGCATCTGGCAGACAAGCTGCCCCAACTGATTCCGTTAGATTGACGGGTCTTGCGAGTTTTAGCAGGGCAATGTCGTTGCTTTGTCCAAGTGGCTTCTTGAAGTTTTCGTGAGCAATGATTTGGACCACATCTATGTCTTGTTCTGTGCCTAAGGTATTTTTTTCTTTAAAGTGAGCCCCCATTCTAGTTGGAAATTAACAGTTTTAACTGTAAACTATTAGCAATTAATTGATTTAACAGCAAACCAAAATCAACATTTACTATCAAAGTTACTATTACTTTTTCTGTTACCCCTTTCTTTTCCATTTTGATCCAGCAACGTTTAAGTGAGTCTTGCATCAGTTCTTATTGAAGGTGGTTTCATTAGTTTGCTTTGTCATTGGTTTGTCAGTTTCTTAACCGATGAGAAACAAAACAAAACCAATTGTGACTTGCTCGTACGCCTTCCGCTTCGAATTGTTGGTTTATTCCACCTTTTGCATCCATTATGATTGGGCCGGCAGAGCAATTGCTTTGGTTTAGTAATTTGGGACACTCCATTGAAAATCTTATCTTGGGGTATCCTCAATTATTATCCTCTGATGGAAGTACACATATATTCAAGTTTCTCATTAAATTACACGGTAGGAGGAACGTGGTAATCGGTGTTAGTCCTAACCTCTAACCCTTAACGTAACCTTAATTCTTATCCTTACCGAAGCATTCCCACTTGGTTTTTGAATCATACAGTGGCCACTTAAGGTTTTGCTTAAATGTGTCAACTAGAAACGTGTCCACTCGAACTCTCTCAAATGGATTTAGTCTGCATCAATGTGTGAGCTCCGAATATTTACTCTCATTTTCTTTTATTCAATAACGAACTGTCATAGAGCCATTCCTGTAGTACTTTGTATTTTCCTTGAATATCGCAGGCATACGCTTCTGTCGCAGGTCAGTATTACTTTTGGGTTCCAATAATTTAAGTGCACCTAGCCCTAAAAATGTTCGCTAAAATAAATCTTTGCACCTGTTCGAAACGCATTGCGCCTTTTAGCGCCTTTTTTAAACCAAATGTTGAATTTTTTTGGCTGTAAAAGTTACAAAATCTAGCCATCATCTGTGACACGACCGAGTCAGAAGGGGAGTGGCTATTCCTGATTTGCGTCACAAACTAATTAGCATCGTGGCAAGTCTTTGTAAAGGTGCATGCAAAGCAGTTTGCGATGTCAAATCAGGAATAGGCCCATGCCCCTTCTGACTCGGTCGTGTACCAAATGATGTTAAGTTTATCGCAAGTTTTGAAGACAATAAAACTGGAAATAAAGGCTACATGTTGCTGGAAAAGGTGAAAAGTTTTATACGAGCGGAAAAATAATTTGGGGTTAGGTGCACTTAAAGAAAACTAACAGAAAACACAGCTTCCCCTTCTCTGTTTGAGAGCCACCCCAAGTTAAAATTTACTATTAACTCCGGTCGATTTTGAAACAATTCATACCTGACCAAAAAGATGGATGGTGTTCTTTCTGGAACACAATGAGCAGCGGTTAAAACCCATGAAGGATCAATTAAAGTTCCCCCGCAGAACTGTCCGACACCTTTTATTCTTCGCACTGCCTGCCATGGCTAAGAGTTGACAGGGGCCTCTAAACCGCCCACTATTCGTGCTTGCGTACTTGGACGCGAGCCGCATTCAGCTGCAGTGAATAAATCCAAGCAACGTTGTAAACGCATAAATTTGAGCAGCTAACGTTTGTTATAACAAGCCAAAATCATGCGCTCAACTAGATTTCTAGACGGCAGCGAACCAGAGGCAGTGGAATCGCAGGGCTCTGGGACTGGTCGGACAGGGAAGAGAGCTATCCTGTTCTTGGCTAATCACTGAGTTTCGCTCTAGGGCAGGGAACCAGAGGGGTATTTTTCCAATCCATTTTCTGTCCATTATTAATGGTTTTAGTCTAAATCTCCTCAATACGTTTCGTAGTCTTCTGTAGTTTCATTCTAGGACAGCCCACTGAGGCTAAATGTCTTTTTTCCAGCGTAAATGATTTTGAATATTTAACCCCGGGGAACACTTACCACTGTAACCGCAATTACTGCATAGTTTTTTTAACACCATGCTATAGAAAATAAAGCCAATCAGAAAGTAGCTGAACCGTTGTGTATTTAACAATTATCCCGCGAAATCGCGCGGAATATCGCCTGATACTTAGCCGACGAGGCCGTAGGCCGAGTTGGCTAAAATTCGAGCAATATTCCGCAATATTGAGCAGGATAATTGTTTTATTATTCAAAATAAATAACAAAAACAATGTTTGTAAACAAATATCTTCCCTATACATTAATGACAAAATTACGTATATCGCAGATCTGTGAGCGCTCTATGACCATATTTAGACATTATCATAATTTGTTGAATAATAATGGTCATTATTCTTCACAAACTTAAATTTCCACCTGGCACTTAACATAATTTTGCATTGATTGTGTGCCGGTCTGTGCAAATCTTTCCTATGCTATTTGCTAATAATAATAATAATAATAATAATAATTATAATAATGTGGCAGATGAGAACAGTGATAATCCCTGTCGTCGTAGGTGCCCTTGGAGTTATTAGGAAAGGCACTGAAAAACAGCTGCTCGAAATCCCAGGCAACAATAACCCACATGAAATCCAGAAAACAGCACTTCTGGGAACAGCACACATTCTGAGAAAGGTCCTCTCAATCAAGTAAATTGAACAAACACTCCTCTAGTGCCTTAGAACCATGGTTTGGTTCTGGCCCTAGAAGGTAAATGTGGACAAGTAATTAAGTGAAGTATAATAATAATAATAATAATAATAATAATAATAATATTAATAATAATAATAATAATATTTACGTTTTAGTTAATTGAGAACGTTCACGGACAGGATTCACTCTTATCTGCGTTCGTTCATAATTAATTTGCGCTAGTGCTTTGATAAATCAGAAAAAGACTGTCGAGAATGTTTCGATAAAGCTTTGGTTGCTGCCTTCTTATAATTTAAAACCTCTTTGAAGCTATTGAATGTCATATTTCATGACGTTAGCCACAAATTTTCAAAGCAGGGCCGTGATCTATTCAAATAACTATTGTGGTTGACCTTAAGGAATACAGGTGGAAGAGTCACAGTATTAATGTCATCAATGTTAATGACGAAAATTACCAGTTACCTTGCACAAAAACAGGTAGCAGAAGAAAAAGCCACTGAGTTGCTCGCATATGGGCCATTATTGATGCGCGTCTCAAGCCGCTCGTAGTGTTGAATTTGTTTGAGGTTAATTAGTGCCTGTTTTTGGCAACCTCATTTGCAATGGATGACTGGGAACTGAGCAACCTCACTAATTGAATTCATTTGTTTAAGTGTATAGATTATGCGTTGTAGACAGGATAGTGGAATTTTAGCGTTTTCATTCTACACGTCCTCTCTAAGGTCCAAGCAACGTTACGTTCACCATTTCATCATTTCACCCATTCACTGAGATGATTCCATTAACGGAAGAGTGAATGAGTTATGCACATGTCATCGGCTTCCATGTGGTCGACGCCCGGGCCAACCAGGCAGACATGTGGGGAATACAAGGAGTTGGATGGGATTCTTTGCCCGAGGGTAGGGGAAATTTGGACATTGTCTTATGGTCAAAGATTTGGGGGTGGAGGAATTTACAAGTTTCTTAAGGATGTCAGGGGGATTTTCGGCTGCGAGCCACCTCACCCAGGAGAATTTGTCTTCCAAGATTCCTCCGACCCCCGGGGAAATTCATCAAGTTTTCTTGGCTGATTTTACAATTCCTCTGGTTAGCCCGGGCTGTCGACCCCACGGGGAAGCCGATGACATGTGTATTATAGGTGGATCACTGCAAAATAGCAATTTTTCATATTTTTCATATAAACAATATCATTTAAACTCCATAAATCGATTCATCATGCCAAAGTTAGTAAATATGCGAGGCTTCATAAGAACCCGTCGCAAACTTGTGGACAAATGAGACCCCAAACTTGCCAATTTTTACAAAAAAATGTATGCCAGGGGGCAAGTGCTTGCTTGGCATGATGAATCAATCCATTGGGGTTGTTTGTTGAACCTGAGAAAATGACGAATAATTTTTCACTCTCTGTCTTAACTCGCAACGTGGTTTCTGCCACTTTTTTTCCTGCCAAGTTTCGCCCACATTTGAGAGCTGGAATAACCGGAAAGTAGGTCAGTTAAGCAGCCGTTTTCATTTTAAACTCCATAAATCGATTCATCATGCCAAAGTTAGTAAATATGCGAGGCTTCATAAGAACCCGTCGCAAACTTGTGGACAAATGAGACCCCAAACTTGCCAATTTTTGCAAAGAAATGTATGCCAGGGGGCAAGTGCTTGCTTGGCATGATGAATCAATCCATTGGGGTTGTTTGTTGAACCTGAGAAAATGACGAATAATTTTTCACTCTCTGTCTTAACTCGCAACGTGGTTTCTGCCACTTTTTTTCCTGCCAAGTTTCGCCCACATTTGAGAGCTGGAATAACCGGAAAGTAGGTCAGTTAAGCAGCCGTTTTCATTCGTGTTGCTGTTGTCTTTCTTTAAAATTAAACATTAAATACATATAAACATTTTGCTTTGCATATTTTTGTGCATTGAGCACTCATATATGATAAGTGAAACAAAAATTTTAACTGACTGCCAATTTTGTTTCACTAAAATGCGCTCAAGCCTCTCCAAGCTCTCTTCTATAATCTACCAAAAATTATTGCGTCGAACAACATTTGCAAAACAACAACCCTAACAAATTATGTTGGACAAATTCCCAAATGGTAAGTGGTGAATGCGACCGGTGTAGTGGCTATTACCTACTTATTTGCAATTTCAAACAAACCCAAATAATTAAAAAGCTAGCTTCATGTTGCGTCTTTTTAATACATTTCTGGTTTGAGAGTCATAGCGTCAGTGAGCCAGGGGGTTTCAGTTTCCGGCAACGGAACTTCAAAAGTATTTGTGTCAGACGACCAGAGTGTTTCAGCCTCTGTAGCTCCAAATGCTATACTTATCTTGAACCAAAAGAAAATGA